>VONZ01000268.1:600000-867871 GCA_012976165.1 Labeo catla | reverse complement strand
TATATATATATATATTGTTTTAATATATTTAAATTTAGGGGTTTGGGTTCGGGACAGCCACCTCCCAACTGATAATACTCAATAAATTATGCTTTTATATATATTAAGCTTACTGATATTTTAAATAATATTGGGGGTTTATATATATATATATATTAAAATTACGCACATTTTTTTTCGGTGTTATTCCATACTTTTTATACCCGTATCTTTAAAGTAGGCTAAAGTAATGGTCGCTACCGAAACATTTGGTGAAGTTTCGGTAGTGACATCATTGTTTTTTTTTTTTTTGTTTTTTTTTTTTTGGGTGTTATTACCTAAAATGATCACTATCGAAACAGGCACAACCAAAACACGTCATCATTGTTTCGACAGTGACAAAACGAAACTCATAATCCTTTATTTGGGGAAAATAAACAGTATTTTAGTACAGTTATGCTATTTTTTTGTGTTTTAGTATGTGAGTTAAAATTCTGTAAGGTGATGTGGTCACTACCAAGACACATCTGCACGACCGAAAAATAAAGTAGCCTAATATGCAACTGGCCATCTATTGTATGATAAATAGGAAAAGTTCATGCTAAAGTAGAAGATTTACAAATTATACTCACATACCTTAATTTCCAATCTCTACAAAAATATTTACGGCATAACCTTTTAAAAAAAAAAGGTGAAAAACTACGATTCCCATCAGTCTTCAGGCTTTGAAGGACATTGTCACGCATGCGCTGAAGTGAATTCGTCTCTCTTAGTCAAAGTAGCGGGGTTGCATAGATAGAGGGAGCTTTCTGTGCAGAGCATAAAACGTAAACATCCACACTAAAGACTGAGTGTGTGCTTTTATGTATGGACAGGATTGCATATTAAAATCCTTGTAAACCATAGAGCTGGTCAGCCTGATCCACTGGAATGATTTAGAGAGGCGTGGATTGGGAACAAGCTGTTCCTTTGGTGGGTGACTGTCCAAGAAGGGGAGAAAGAGGAAAAATCTGAGAACCCCCGAACGGGAGGTGGATTCAGCTGGACATGGCACACCTTCAGAACGTTCGGAACCAGGTAATCCAGAAAGATGAAGATGACACCTGAAGCCCTCCAGGCATTGCTTTAATGCTGAGACATAACAGTTACTTATTGTTCTTTTTGGATGATGATTGCACTTAACAGTGTCTTTGTACTATAGTAAGTTTTTTTTTTAAGTATAACTATTCCACTACATAATATAACCAGTACACGTAGTTACAGTACACTGGAAAAATGGTGTGGGATATACATAAACAATTTTTTAACTCCGAAATTGCTTGTAAATTCTCCAGTTACAAAGAAACGGCAAGTAACACATTAAACCTGAAATTGTACAATATTTTCTTTAAAACATACTCCAATAATCTTTGTTTTATATACAACTTCGAAAATTATATTGTAAATTATGTAAATACACTGTACTGTTATGTAAAGTGTGACATTTAGTTAATGTGCACTAAAGTGTAGGTAATGCTTATATGAAAAAATAGTCTCTAAAGAAAGTCTCTTTCTTTAAGAACATACATCACAACTACGATTGCACTGAAAGTGATATTTTGGCTAATATCATTATGTATTATGTTTATTTTATGGTTGTAAACCAATATAATAGCCAATATGATTTATGAAAAGTATTTGAACTACAGCACTAATGTAGAATTTTGATTTTGCAACAGACAGTACCCTATAAAAGGGGTCTTTCCTTATTTAATTAAAAACTAGTGTCATTTTTAAATCATTAACTAATCTCTAAATGCTAATATTAATAATTAATAACTATAATTTAGCTGTTTTGCACAACCCTGCTACCACACAATACTCCCTCTAACGCCCATGAAATCAGACCATTTGGACCCTCAACAGCATGGTAGGAGCACAGATAACGTATCTCAATATTTGCACAAATTGAAGTATGGACTGTATGCATCCAGCTTAGCCTTTAGGCCTGTTACCCTAGTTGTTGTAAGAAAAAAAAAGGTTAAGACACATCCTTTAGTTTACAATAAACCAAATTATTGTCCCAAACTAGCTAGCCCCTACTGAGAAACTAAAAATTGTAGTCTGTTACATATTCCAAATGCACAAATTGAAGTATGGACAATATATTTCCAGCTTAGACTTTCAGCCCTGTTACCCTAGTTATTATAAGAAAAAAAGATCAAACGGGTGCATTTCCCAAAAGCATTGTTAGTTAAGTATGGTCGTTAGTTCCACTAAACCCTATTGGTAACAACAGAACTGGCACCCCAACCCACATTTACATCAGATATTATACTTAACTAGAAAACTAAAATATTGTCCCACAACTAGCTAGCCCCTACTGAGAAACATCATAATTTAGGCTGAAATGTGCAACCCTGTTACCCACTCCAGCTTAGCTTTTCAGCCCTGTTATCCTAGTTATTATAAGAAAAAATGAACAAACAGTTTCTTTAGGTATTTTCTTTCAGGTATTATTATTAACTAGAAAACCAAAATATTGTCCTAAGACTAGCTAGCCCCTATTGAGAAACATCATAAATTAGGCTCAAATTTGCAACTCTGTTATCCACTCGCAGAGCTGGGTAGATTACTTACAAATTGAAGTCCACAAATGCACAAATTGAAGTATGGACTGTATGTGTCCAGCTTAGCCTTTCAGCCCTGTTACCCTAGTTATAATAATGAAAATGATCAAACACATCTTTTATATTATGTCTGGTGTATAAATGGAAGTCCATTACTGATTCCACATTACATGACAAAAATTGTAGTTAAAGGAGAAGTCCACTTCCAGAACAACAATTCACAAATAATTTACTCACCCCCTTGTCATCCAAGATGTTCATGTCTTTCTGTCTTGAAGAAATTATGGTTTTCGAGGAAAGCATTTGAGGATTTTTCTCCATATAATGGACTTCATTGGTGCCCCGATTTTGAACTTCCAAAATGTAGTTTAAATGCAGCTTCAGAGGGCTCTAAACGATCCCAGCCGATGAAGAAGGGTCTTATCTAGCGAAACGATTGATATTTTTTTTTTTTTTCAGAAAATAAAAAATGTGTATACTTTTTAAGTATAGACTGTATGTTTCCAGCTTAGACTTTCAGCCTTGTTACCCTAGTTATTATAAGAAAAAAATGATCAAACGCATTTCCCAAAATCATCGTTAGTTAAGTATGGTTTACTAATCCTTTAATTTACGTCAGATATTATCCTTAACTAAAAAACTAAAATATTGTCCCAAAACTAGCTAGCCCCTACTGAGAAACATCATAATTTAGGCTGAAATGTGCAACCCTGTTACCCACTCCAGCTTAGCTTTTCAGCCCTGTTATCCTGATTTTGAACTTCCAAAATGTAGTTTAAACGCAGCTTCTGAGGGCTCTAAACGATCCCAGCCGATGAAGAAGGGTCTTACCTAGCGAAACGATCTATAATTTTTTTTTTTGGAAAATAAAAATTTGTTTACTTTTTAAGCACAAAAGCTCGTGTAGCACAGGCTCTGGGATGCAGGTCCACGATGCTACGAATTAGTGATGTGTTGTGATAGAATACTTTTTGATTACATTTGACCTAACTTGTTTATCACATTGATTTACATAGGATAATCTTGTACCATCGATATAGAAATACAATGCATAAATTGAAGTGTGGACTGTATGTGTCCAGCTTAGCATTTCAGCCCTGTTACCTTAGCTATTGTAAGAAAAAAATATCAAACAGATCCTTTATATTACATCAAGTATTATCGGTAATTAGAAAACCAAAATACTGTCACAAAACTAGCTAGGTCCTACTGAGAAATATCATAATTAGGCCTAAAATATGCAACCCTGTTACCCACTCACAGAGCTGGGTAGATTACTTACAAATTGTAGTCCATTAATGATTCCAAATTACATGACAAAAATTGTAGTTAACAATGTAATCCATTACATTACACATTTTAGGTAATGTAATCTAGACTACTTTTTGATTACTTTTACATTACTTTTGACCTAACTTGTTTATCACATTGATTTAAATAGGATAACCTTCTACCATATCGATATAAAATACAAAGGAAATGTATTCCATTGGTTGTTATTAACAAAATTAATTTCCCAAACTGGGGTTTGTAAAGTAATCTAATTAAGTACTTAATTTTTAGAATTTGATTATGTATTCCAGATTACATGTAATCAGTTACTACCCAGCTCTACCCACTCACACATCTTTTTTTTAAATGTCATTTAACATTTATTGCTTTACATAATCAAAACTGTATTTAGACATATCTCAAATGTTGATAACAGGGTTGCTAAAATGGCAAAGCCCATGGAAAATGAACATAAAATGTAGTCAGTCACAGCTGTTAAATCATATTGAGAGTCTTCACATCACACTTTTTGACACCACCATAAAATAGAGGAAAAACACTTTTTTCCATTGTAAAACTGTTGTTAAATATGAGACTGTGTGGTTTTGGTGGTTATTCGATGCCATCTGTTTATATAGTTAACAGGTTTACATTATGTTGGTCATGCGCCCATTTTGTAGGTCAGTATGATAATTGCAGTGTACCATGTTTGAACCTCAGAGTATCTTTGACAAATGAGTGGCACACCCATCGATCACACACAGGTGTAGCTGGCAGAATAATTAACCCGTCTTCCTGAGAACTGTTAAAAATAACCTGTTGATCTCATTTTTATGGCGCCTCCAAAGGGTGGTACTACCTATAATAGTAAAGGTTTCCGTCTTGATTGGTCAATGTTTAGAGAGGTGCAATATAAGTATGATAAATGCGGAAATCAGATGTCATGCAGATACCAATAGGAGGTCTTATCTCCTGAACTTTGAGTCTTGTCATCAAAAGAGCTTGTTGTTGTTTTGAGTGCCACTTCCAGATGGATCGTCAGAACAATTTACTGAACAAGGAAGCAGAAGCTCCAAGTGTTTTCCCAGTGGTTAGACGGCAGAAAAATGAAAAAATTACTTAAAAAACTACACGGGATTTCTAACGATTCTCTTTATAGAATCTCATCTTCTCCGGACCTTCAGTGGAGCGATGATTGGGTAGATTTTCCTGAATTTATTGATCTGTTTCTTGAACAATAGGACAACAAATAAAGTTCATCACGTGTGTAAAGAAAACACGTATCTGGTAAGAATTTTTACATCTTTCTTGTTTTTCCCTTTAGAATTCATGTTTGAATCCTGAGGAATACTTCACTAAATTGGAACGAATTGGTAAAGGCTCTTTTGGAGAGGTATATAAGGGAATAAACAACCGCACAAAAGAGGTGGTGGCCATTAAGATTATTGATTTGGAGGAAGCAGAGGATGAGATTGAAGACATCCAGCAGGAAATCACGGTTCTCAGCCAGTGTGACAGCCCTTATGTGACCAAATACTACGGCTCCTATTTGACGGTTTGTGGAGATTTCTTATTTTCAGACACTGCTTTTATTATATTACATTATATTTGTGTGTTTTTAAAGAGATTGTTTACCATCCTTGCCATCCTTTCAAAATAACACATGACTTCCTGGTAACACTTTACAATGACATTATATTACTTTATGTATTAGACATCATTAACGAACAAAGAACAATACTTTAAGATGGATAAATGTTAAAAAATATTTAACATTTAAAGTCAAATTTGTCAAATTTTCTGTATTAGGAACAAACATGATTTAACAATTCATTGTTGGTTTATGGTACTTTATTGTAAAGAGACACTGACTTTTTTCTGTGGAACACAAAATGAGGTATTTTCTAGACTTTCAGCGGTTCTTTTCCATACAGTAAAAGTAGACAGTGAACAGTGTGTCTCAAACCAGAGCTGCTATGGTGAAACTATAACTAATAAAACAAGTTTTCAGTAGCTGAAATAAAATATACTACCAGTCAAAAGTTTTTGAACAGTAAGAGTTTTAATGTTTTTCAAAAAAATCTCTTCTGCTCACCAAGTCTGAATTTATTTGATCCAAAATACAGCAAAAGCAGTAATATTGTGAAATATTTTTACTGTTTAAAATAACTGCTTTCTATTTAAATATATTTTAAAATGTAATTTATTCCTGTGATCAAAGCCACATTTTCAGCATCATTACTCCAGTCTTCAGTTTCACTTGATCCTTCAGAAATCATTCTAATATGCTGATTTGCTGTTCAAGAAACATTTATTATTATTATTATTATTATTATCAATATTTAGAACAGTTGAGTACATTTTCAGGATTCTTTGATGAATAGAAAGGTCCAAAGATCAGCATTTATCTGAAATAAAAAGCTTTTGTAACATTATACACTATACTATTCAAAAGCTTATAGAAATTAATACTTTTATTTAGCAAGGATTGATCAAAAGTGATGATAAAGACACTTATAATGTTACAAAATATTTCTTTTTTTAGTTAAACGCTGTTCTTCTGAACTTTCTAGTCATCACAGAAACCAGAAAAAAATCTACTCAGCTGTTTTCAACATAATAATAATGTTTTTTGAGCTGCAAATCAGAATATTAGAATGATTTTTGAAGAATCATGTGAGTGGAGGCATGATGCTAAAATCCAGCTTTGAAATCACAGGAATAAATTACATTTTAAAATACATTCAAATAAAAATCAATTATTTTAAATAGTAAAAATATTTCAAAATTCTACTGTTTTTGCTGTACTTTGGATCAAAAAAAATGCAAGCTTGGTGAGCAGAAGAGACTTCTTTAAAAACATTAAAAATCTTACTGTTCAAAAACTTTTGACTGGTTGTGTATACATTAAATGAAAAACTTGGCAACAAAGTAGAAATACTTTTAAGTGGAATAAGATTACATTGAATTACTAAACAGTAATATGGAAATAAAAATGACAGCTATATAGAAATAATAGTATTATAATGAATTTTAACTGTGGTTACATTTATTCATGAGATCACAGTGCATTACAAGGCATAATTAATTCATTAAAACTTAAATATGAATTTATTGTACAACTTTAATTTTCTGGTTTGTTGTGTTCCTCAGGGCTCTAAACTATGGATAATCATGGAATATTTGGGAGGTGGGTCAGCTCTGGACCTGGTGAGTTGGTCTTTTCATCAAGTTTATGGGTTTTTTTTAAAGTGAGGAATAATGTTGGAAAATTACTTCAGGATGAAAAAAGGGCGCAGGAAATGTCACTATATTTAACATTCTCTAATGTGTTTGTGCACACAGCTAAGGCCGGGACCTCTGGAAGAGGCATATATTTCCACCATTCTCAGAGAAATACTAAAAGGACTCGACTATCTCCACTCAGAGAGGAAGATACACAGAGACATCAAAGGTTAGTATGCAGAACAAGTTAATTTTGGTCCTGTAAAGTGTCCTTACATTAATAATAACCCTACTTTTTTGCCTTAGCGGCCAATGTGTTACTCTCTGAACATGGAGAAGTCAAACTGGCAGATTTTGGAGTGGCCGGCCAGTTAACAGACACACAAATTAAGAGAAACACATTCGTAGGAACTCCATTTTGGATGGCACCAGAGGTCATCAAACAGTCCGCATATGACTTTAAGGTACAAGTACTTCCCTGTCTCGCTTGTCATTTGGCTAACAGGTTTCAGGTTCAAGTTCTCCACAGGAACATCTGTTAACTAGTCAAGACTGCTGATGAAAATAAGCTCAATTAAATATTCAGAGACAGACAGATGGCACAAGTAGTGACCCCCATTATTTGCCCTTTTTTCTTCTCTCTGTCTTAGGCTGACATCTGGTCATTGGGTATCACAGCCATCGAGCTGGCTAAAGGAGAGCCACCCAATTCAGAACTTCACCCTATGAGAGTCTTGTTCCTCATTCCTAAAAATAACCCACCTACACTGGAGGGGTCCTACAGCAAAGCCTTTAAGGACTTTGTTGAGGGTTGTCTCAATAAAGATCCACGATTTGTTAGTACCTCTTAGTACATTATATGAAAAAAATGATTAAACTTTAAACATAAAGCAAACTGCTTTTAATTTTTATGATATGCTGTTTGCATCCAATAGAGACCGACAGCCAAAGAGCTTCTGAAACACAAGTTCATCACCCGCTACACCAAGAAAACATCATACCTGTCAGAGCTCATTGATCGATACCGCCGTTGGAAGTCCGAGGGCCATGGGGACGAATCAAGCTCTGATGACTCTGACATGTACGTGTGCGCTTTACATTCCTAGAACCTGTGCAGTTTGTGTACAGTATGTTTACTCTGTGTGTTTTCACTCAGGGATGGGGAGGGTGATGACAGAGACCCGTGTCCGACGTGGACTTTCCCCACTGTGCGGCCCACTTCCATGAACAAGTTACAGAGAGGTTTCAATCATTTAGACAATAAGGTAAATGTGTTCTAACGTCTTTACGAAGCAAAGCAAACACAAAAGCAGAATCTGTTCTAGATAGAGGGCATAAGAGGGCATAGAGAGTTTTTTGTTTGGGATTAGTAAGATTTTTTATGTTTTTTTTTAAAAGAAGACTTTTCTGTTTATCAAGGTTGCATTTATTTGATTAATATTACATAAAAAAACAGTAATATTGTTAAAGGAGAACTCCACTTCTAGAACAAAAATTAATGTACTCACCCCCTTGTCATCCAAGATGTTCATGTCTTTCTTTCTTCAGTCGTAAAGAAATTATGTTTTTTGAGGAAAACATTTCAGGATGTTTCTCCATATAATGGACTGATATGGTGCCCCGAGTTTGAACTTCCAAAATCCAGTTTAAATGCGGCTTCAAATAATCCCAAATGCGGTTGTAAACGATCCCAGCCGAGGAAGAAGGGTTTTATCTAGAGAAACAATTGGTTATTTTCAAAAAAATAATTTATGATTTTGAAGTTGAAATGGGAGTTTTTTGACATGAGTAAGACAAGATGAGTGTTTGAGATTAAAAAGTATATAGATTGTATTATTTTTATGAAAATAATCAGTCGTTTCGCTAGATAAGACCCTTCTTCCTCGGCTGGGATCGTTTACAACTGCATTTGGGATCGTTTGAAGCTGCATTTAAACTGCATTTTGGAAGTTCAAACTCGGGGCACCATAGCAGTCCATTATATGGAGAAAAATGCTGAAATGTTTTCCTCAAAAAACATAATTTCTTTACAGCTGAAGAAAGAAAGACATGAACATCTTGGATGACAAGGGGGTGAGTACATTATCCGTAAATCTTTGTTCTGGAAGTGGACTTCTCCTTTAAATATTATTGCAAAGTAAAATAGTGGTTTTCTATTTTAATATACTTTCAAATAGAATTTATTCCTGTGATGCAAAACTGAATTTTCAGCATCATTACTCCAGTCTTAGGCGTCACGATTCTTCAGAAATCATTCTAATATGCTGATTTATTATTAATGTTGGAAACAGTTGTGCTGCTTAATTTTTTTGCAACCTGTGATGCATTTTTTTACGATTTTTTGATGAATAAAACGTTAAAAAGGACAGCATTTATTTAAAATAGAAATATTTTTTAACAATATACATTACTGTTCAAAGTTTGGGGTCAGTAAATTTCTTCTTTCTTTGTTTGAAAGAAAAACTTTTGTTAATTAAAAAAAAAAATGATAGAGAAGATGTATATTTTGAATAGATGCTGTTCTTTTTAACTTTTTATTCATCGAAGAATTCTGAAAAAAAATATTAAGCAGCACAACTGTTGCCAGCATTGGTAATAGATCAGCATATTCGAATGATTTCTAAAGGATCATGTGACACTGGGGAGACTGGGAGTTCAAAGTGTGGAATTAATAGAACAAATTAATTCAAGTCAATTCTATATGCTGTGAAATTCAAGTATCATGGTCTCCATCAAACTAATATTATCAATGTGAATATGATGAATATAAAAAAATAGGAGTCAGCTGTCCATGCTAGTCCTTAATGATCAGTATGACATCTTTGTTTATTGCTACAAATTGATAACTGTCAGATAAGTATGATTTCAACCATGGCTATTCATTTATTCCATCATAATTTTCGAGCCTGCCCAAGATAATGTGAATAGTATCAATGGCAGCACTGAGGCGCAGTAACATCAAAATCCAAACCTGCAAAAAACAAAAAAACAACAGACTTTAACATTGTCGGACATTCTGACGAACAGGTTCGTAAAAATTCGGTCATAATCTGTTATTACCCCTCATTTTAATTTTCAGATTTTAATTAGAATAACACATTTAATTGCTTTTATTTTTGTTCACATTTTAATTTTTAGTCATGAACCTACACGACGACAGCACAGTGTTTAAAAACAACAAAATACGCTAGGGCTGGGTAAAAAAAAAAAGGTTTCTCAATTTTAATAGATTCTCATTTTAATGAACCAATATTGATTCTTAAATCACAATCGTTCTTCTGGTCTATGCGGTTTTCAGTTGATGATTAAACAGTATGTAGTGCGTCTTCCTTTCAATAAATAGCAATAAGCTGGGCTTTGTGTTACTTTTGATATAAAACAAAGCCACAGATTTTAAATTACGTCTATTTCATTAGGAAATTCAAGCAATAAATACAGTTTTGGCGCTTTTTAATGTGGCGTGATCGTTGTAGTTTCTGTGTACTCGCCTTTGCGTAATCAAACACATAGGAAAACATTCGTGACTGTTTCGTTTTTGTTCTGGATCCAGTGCTCTGCTGCTATTCTGGAGCGCACTTGCCACCAACTGGACAAGGCTGGGAATTACGGCTACAATTTTACAATAGATCACCCTCAGTGTAATCTGTCAAAATGACGGACAGCCTTCAGATTTTTCCATCACTGATAAAGAAAATTCCGTCAGTGACGACAATTTTCAGTTAAAGCAACCTCTGAGATAGATAGATAGATAAAAACATGTTAACTATAAGTATATAGGGGGCACAATTAAAAAAGAAAACAGCTGATTTTTTTTTAATTAACAGACATCAGATGTTATGAAGAGGCAGCCAAAGTCACCGTCTCTAACAACGCTCATCACACCCATCTTCAGAGAGGTAAAGAATTCAAAAACATACCTTTATGTAAATAATCCTCCATCGCTGGAGCTCCTGCTTTAACATCAAGTCACAACATGTGGATTATGTTCTGTATGCAGCTGAAGGAGAAGCGGCGTGGTAGCAGCAGCAGCAGTGTATGTGCCCTGGAGGAGCTGGAAAACGCATTCAGCCTCGCAGAGGAGTCCAGCCCTGGAATCTCAGACCGTTTACTCAATAACGTTATGGAGAGAGTGTGCAGGTAAACAGGTCTTATATTTAATACACAGTCTTGTCTATGTGTCTGTACACACAGCATCTAATCATATTTCATGCAATTTTCTGATTATGCCAGTATTTCAGGTCATGCTGATTCTATGCTATAAGATATGGTGCTGCACTGTGGCACTTGCATGCGGTACTGAATCTTCTGCAGGAGTGAACTCTGAGGCTTCCTGTGTCTCAACCCTGCAGGTTTACACTTAACGGAAACGGCATGCCTTCAAAACGATGAGGTCCGTCTGATTGCTGGTCAGCTGATTCCTTCATGAGCCGGTCCTCTATGCCCACCTGCTCCTTTTGCTGAACACCACCAGACTTTCCATTACAGCTTGTATTATGAGATGCTTGTAAAGTTTACTTTGTAGAATTTTGAAATGGCTAAATGAAATGTAAAATATGACGAACCTGAACCAAGATTATCTGTATTCCATTAAATTGCATTAAGTACATTGACCTGTAAATAAACTAGTATAAAAGTTTTTTTTTTTTCTTAGTTCAGCCAAAAATGAAAAATCTGTCATCATTTACTCACCCTCATGTCATTCCAAACCTGTAAGACATTTGTTTAGCTTCAAAACACATATATTAGAGTTCTGTCCTATCATTAAAAATCTACAGAACCGAAACTTTGATGCTCCAAAAAGTTCATAAAGAATTGTAAAAGTAATCCCTTTTCGTACAGTTGTTTTATAATATAAACAGATTTAACTTTAGGCTTTTATTCACATAGAAATATTGATCAACGCATATACATAAAGCATGTCACGCAAGTACACTTCAGCTTGTTTACTACATTTGATGTACTCCACGTATGTGCGTTGATCAATGTTTAGATGTGAATAAAAGCCTTGATCTGTTTATATTATAAAACATTTAAAGCAGTTTTTATTATTATTATTTCTGAATTAAATGGAAAGGTAAATTTAATAAGTACTTAAATGAAAATGAGAAATTTTGCCTTTTCAGTAAACTGAAATGAAAGTTTTTCACTAAATATTTATATTTTATTTTAGCTTTATTTCAATTAACAAATGATTTTGTAATAGGACTTGGATTAAATCTTTCTATCCATATGGGGTACTTTTACAACCCTGTTGAAAAAAAAAGAGCTAAAAACAGCCTAAGCTGGATGGATGGTTTTAGCTGGTTATAGCTGCTCAGCAGGCTGGTTTTAGAGGGTTTGGGCCACTTCCTTAGCTGGTCAGGCTGGGAGACCAGCTGGAACAACCAGCTAAAACCAGCTTGACAAGTCTAGCCATGCTGAGAGACCAGCTAAAACCAGACACTTCCAGCTTAAACCAGCTAAAACCAGCCAACCAGTTTTTTTTTTCAGCTGGGAATGATGAAAAGTTTTGGTTTAATGATCTTTCATTGGAGGGAAGATATTTTTTCATTAAAACATCTTAATTTGTGTTTTAAAGATGAACACACTCATACAGGGTGAGCAGGGTTGGAAATTAACGGGGGCTTGTGGCAAAAATGCCACGAAAATGAACAAAAATTACCCACAAATTCAAGGGGGCAAAAAATTGCCCCTGGACAATTAAACAATCAATTACGGCTGTCGCAATTAAAAAGAAATGTGAAAATGAATGAAAAGTGTCTATGTGTCTAAGTGCCGAATTAAGTTTTTTTGACTCTAAAAAAAAAATATGGACATAGTGTCTGTGACGTCACCCTTAGGTTTCTGAATAACATTTTTGAAGCTCTTAGTGGGCGGGAGTCGGCCGTCGCCATCTTGGAACCGCGTCACCGCACGTCACTCCCGGATAATCGAAAATGGGAAAAGAGGCGGGACGTGGGTAGGGCTGGTCATAGACATAATAAACATAGACGCCGCATTGGCTGCTGGAAAGGAGAAATGCGGCCGCCATCTTGGACCGGGCATACTGTGGAATTGATTACATCGCGTAGCAGCAGCAGAACTGAGAGAACATGCCTGAACACTGTGTAGGATATTCCTGCTCCAATCGGCGGACCATCGAAAGCAGGGCTCGGGGGATTACAGTCCTTTTTCAGGGTTTTTAGTGTGTGTGTGTGTGTGAGCGAGAGAGAATGAAATACTCCAAGTAGACTCTAATGTAATATTCATACAGTGTTTCTTCAACTTATTAAAATACCTTTACCGTAACTATCTGTTTCTGCTTCTCTATCATATTTATAGTGTGTGATTTGCAAAATTCCTATCATAGCCTACACCTCATATGGTTATGGTTGCGCTTTTGTCCAAAGTGACATAAATACAAAACAATATAATACTTAAAAAACTCATCAAACCAAGGCACTCGAAAATCTTCTTAGTAGAAAAAATAAAAAGCCTTTAAGCCTTGGTTTGATGAGTTTTTTTGAAGATATGTAAAGATTCCCGTGACCAAAGAGCACCGATTTAAAGACTTTACACCCCAGTAGCATCATGCATTTTTTTGGATTAATATAATACTTAAATTTAACAGGGAACAGATTGAGATGTTGGTCAGATTATAGCTAATAAGGAGAATAGCAAAAATGAACAACGTCAATTCAGTCAATAGCATAATGAAATAAACAATGAAAATGAGGGAAAACAGCAATAATAAACAATGTCAATTCAAGCAAAATATAATAACAGCATGGTAAGACTACATTAAGGAGAATATCAGTAATGAACAACAATGTCAAATTAATAAACAGCCAAATGAAAATAGAATAAAACTATACAAACCATAACGCATTAGAAGTGCTTAATGAACTAAGTCCATGTTGTAAGTCTTTAGACCCTCTTAAAAGACCCAATACTATCACAGGAACGGAGATATTCATTATATTACTGTTAAGCTCACTATCGATATTAAAATACGCCAAACCATTTATGACCTTTGCAGCAAAAAAAAAACTGCGTGAAAATCAGTTCGGTATTCCGTGAGGTATGATTAATTAAATGCGTTGACAGCTCATTACACCTGCCAAACAGATTACACTGAGTGGAGCGGGTGACCGGTCCAAGATGGCGGCCCCACGTCTCGTCAGCCCCAGTAGGGAGTATCGGTCGATGTGGCGTCTACTCACTATATATCAGAGTATGTGAGCGGAGTGGAGCGACAACAATTTCCCCTCCGCGCTCCGTGCATTTTATAACTGCTCCGCTCCAGCTCCGCTCCAGCTCCGCTCCGGGTTCACCGTTTCCCGCTCCCGCTCCACTCCTCGCTCACTGATACCAGAAACACCGCTCCGCCTTCGCTCCGCGTCTAAACTATATCAGTACGTTTGAAATACCACAGTTCTGTTCATAACGTATATTAAAAGAAGAAAATAACAGAAATAAAACGAAAGTATAGTTTTAAAGTGGCTTATTGGAACACTAGTACGCAAACTTTTTTCCTCATGCCAAGCTAACATGGTTGTCAGTCAGTACTAAAAGGTATAACTGCTGCTGTTTGCAGTGCAAATGTTTGTGATAAAAAAAATAATAATAATAACAATACGTTTCGTCAGTTATTTTACGTACAGATCGCTGCATTTCTTATAGATTTCTTCTCATATGAAATCGGATATATAGATGAAGTATCAGATGTGTCAACAATGTGTAAACAAATTAAGTTTACATTTGTTTGAATGCATTATTGAGAGAGCGATTGCCTGTGAATAGGTGTTGTACTTGTTTAAATCACGCTTTCACTTGTAAATATTCAGTATCTTGAAAGAACAAATTCATTGAAAACTATAACTTTTTGCTCGTCCATTGCCGTCGTCCTAGTTTTCACATTCTTTCTGATTTGAGTGATCCATCTCTATCAAGCTAGATAAATAGGCTATGTTTAACACGTGAATTCTTGCTATATATGCGGTTATATTATGGGTCGTTGTCATGAATTGTACTCGTGATGGAGCGGTAGCGGAGCGTTCTTGGAGCGAGTGAAAACCACAACGCTCCGACTTTTAAAATTTCCGCTCCTCACTCCATTAAAAATCACATCGCTCCACTCCGCGCTCCGCTCCCACTCCACTCCGCTCACATACTCTGCTATATATGTCTATGGGGCTGGTTGCTGAAACCTCACCCGCCTAGCGCGACGGTGGTGACAACAGTGGCAATCCACCTGTCACTAAAGTAGCCACGCCCTAAATTATACAGAACTTTAAGGCTTAATATAATTTAAACGGATGAGTTATAAAAAATTCACCCCCCTCATAGTTGCTTTGAAGGACACAGTTAGCTATATAGACCAAAATCACTTTTTGTACAAGGCTGTAAACATTTTTTTTCTGCTGTAAAGTTGGGCATTTTAACATGGGAATTCGATGGGATTAACTCCATTTTGGAGCCAGTCTCTAGCGGCCAGTCGATGAATTGCAGTTTTAGTCACTTCCGTGTTGGCTTCAAGAGGGAGACCGGGAGGTTGCCGCTTCGTTTTTACGCATTGTTTTTGCAGCGTTGGGCCTTATAACCAATCATACGTGTTGCTGTTACGCTTAGGAATGCAATGGCCAATCAGAGATACTTAGATTAGTCAGCGCTAAAAACGCGCCAATCAGAGGCGTTCAGATTAGTTGTTGAGTGTGCACGCTCACTGATTGAATTCTTTGCAGATAAGATGTAAACAAAAGATTAATTTTTGTAGCGTCAGTGATTATAACGGGGGTTTTCGAATAACTTGCTCTAGACTAGACTAACGTCATGGACCGACGTGTTTGTCTGTGGCTAACCTTACACTTTACACTAGTGCGTTTTCATTTTATAACGCATATTTTTTCCTACGGTTACGCCTGACGTTTACACTACGGTTCTCGAAAACGTTGCAAACCGCGTTTTTGTTGTAAAACTCCGGGGTTGCGTTTCAGTGTAAACGGACCAAAACGGGAGACTTTTAAAAACCATGGCGTGGCTGCCCACATTCGCTCTGCGTATAGCATCATGCTCATTATGAATGGTCATGCGTTTTCGGTGTAAAACCGATTTTCGTTTCGTTTTCATTTTAAAACAAAAAAAAAAAACGCACTAGTGTAAACAGGGCCCCTGAAGCCAGAGCCAGAATATATGACGATCCGTTTCCCCAAAACGCAAACACCAAACTGCACCTTGGAATTATAAAGTCAAAATTTAGTTATTTACATTCTTATTCTGTGACAACTTATTTACATTATGTAGTGTTTCTTTTGTAAGTGGTGTACATTTTAGATCTGTTTTTTAGAAAACAAACAGGGTGCTATCTACATAAGTCTGAATATCTCAAAAGTGCTCAGAATGCAGACAGAACCTTATAATTCCAAGGTGACGAAAATACAAAAAAGTTTTTATATGTATTCTATTATTTGACATCAGTAATCATTATTACAGTATCAGAAGCAAAAATCAACCAAAAATTGCGGCCATATCAGCTCCTGTTTTTAAACATATAATTTAGGTACAATTTTAAACAGTCAATTGTTACTGGCAACAGTTTAAAGTATTTGTATTGATTTTAGTAATTGGTTAAATTCAAGTATTTGACATTAAAGACAACACAGATACAATTATTAAGGTGGTGATAAAAACTGCCCTCACAAATGTAAAAAAAAAATCAAATTCCAGGGAGCAAAAATTCTTATTTTTATGTGAACCCTTTAAATAGAACAAAAAGAAGAGCGTTAAATGTTTACACAGTTCAGTTTTATTTGATATCCCTTCAATGTCAACATGAATCTTACTACATGCGGTGTGTACAGGAGCAACGTCTCAGCAACATGCTACACAAAATAAATAGTAAAGCTGGAGAGAAGCGATTTCATCAAAACCCAGTTTAGTGCCTCTCTGAACGAGACAGGAAACTGAGGTCTTTAAGTAAACTCCCTTTTCTCGTGCTTAGCAATCCGGGATGGAAAAGAACCGTTCATCCATCCCTCTCATTGCCAGATACAGAAAATGAGAAGAAAATGATTCCAGTCCTTGCATAAAATGTACAAAAATGGGTGGAGACCATGAGCCCACACAGTGCATTAGTGAATTAAGAGGGATTCAAACACATCAGACTAGCTGAGCTCACGTCGAGATGATAGCTGCATACAGTTTACTGTTGAGTACACAAAGCAACACTGCTTAATGTGCGGCCGACTAACTTTGGCCAACCTTTTAAAAAGATAGTTCACCCAAAAATGAGAATTCGGTTATTAATTACTTATCCCCATGTCATTCCAAACCTGTAAGACCTTCGTTCACCTTCAGAACACAAAGATGTTTTGGATTAAATCCCAGAGCTTTCTGACCCTGCATAGACAGCAATGGAATTACCACGTTCAAGGGCCAGCAATGTAGTAAGAACATTGTTAAAATAGTCCATGTGACATCAGTGGTTTAACTGTAATTTTACGATGCTACAAGAATACTTTTTGTGTGCAAAGAAAACAAAAATAATGACTTCAGCAGTTTCACTGACGCATGTTGTGGTAGTTGCATGAATGCACATCAGAGACTGATGCGGAAAAGAATAAGTTGTAGAACAAAGTCGTTATTTTTGTTTTCTTTGCGTACAAAAAGTATTCTTGTAGCTTCATAAATTAACCACTGATGTCACATGGACTACCTTTCTAGACCTTAAACGTGGTAGTTGCTTTGCGGTCTATGCAGGGTCAGAAAGCTCTCAGATTTAAAAAAAAAATATCTTAATTTGTGTTCTGAAGATGAATGAAGGTCTTACAGGTTTGGAAAAACGTGAGTAATTAATGGCAGAATTTTCATTTTTGGGTGAATTATCCCTTTCGGGCTTACGCAAGACTTCTTCAGGTCTTTGGTTGGACCCTGTACAGCATGTTGAACGAACAAAGCCAAAAGCCTTATAAATACAACCAATAATCCAAAAAGATGCAAAAATCTCCCAAATCAGATGTCGTACAGATCTGTCTTCATAAAGTGAAGCCGAGAAGTAAACATAACACTGTCACATGCTGTGGAACTTCATCATGCTACTAAAACAACAAAAACCCAACTGGCCTTCCAACACAACGAGACTGTAATGTATATAGTGAGATATGCCTTGCAAAAAAATATTGGTAGTTAAAAAAAGAAAAGGAAAAATGGTTGTTGATCAATAGATCATAGGGAAAAAACTTGTAAATTAATTATTAATATGCTTAAAAAAAAAAAAAATCACATATACAATATAATAAAACGGCAGTTTTAGGCCGTTGATTCTAGTTTGAATGTTAGGATTTGGCGGCTGACCGAGAACATTTTGCATTTTGTTGTTTTAACTTCAACTTTGACTAAAACTTTAACTTCACCAGAACCGTTTCCCCTTCCCTATGTGGCAGAAATCGAAAGAAAAGTGCACTATGGATGACCCTCTCAGTTTAGACTTGAGCTTATTATCTGTCAAGTATCCCAAAAATCAAAACTAGTGACATTTGTAAATACATCATTTCAAACATTACATTTAGTTTGGTTAGCAAATATTTTTGGTCAGTCTTTAAAATAAATATCTGATTAGTTTTCAGATTCAAACTGTCAGATCAAAAAAAATCAACGATCAGAACTTCAAAAAAATCCCCTAAATAGTAACAGTCACTTAATAATGACCCTCAAAACATGCTTTAACCTACACTGGGAGAGGACAGCACATACTGTACAAGCCAATTCAGCTGCCTCGTCGTCAAAATAACCTTTCTATTTCTTTCTGATCCCTTCCTGTACCAATGTCTCACCCTCGGCTCTTTAAAGGGGCGAGGGCAGTCATACAACTCCAGTTTATGAGCTCTGTAAACATGCTCTCTGACCAACGCTATGTTGTTTCTAAATCAGCGAGACACATTTTACAGCGCAAGTCCTTCATCTCACTTACTGCACCAGCTGGACTTAATACAAACCATCTGTTTGTCAACACTCCATTCAGTAGTATTCAGTCATGCTGTCCCAGGACAAGTAAAGGAAACTGTTTTTGTGGTCCTGCGGGACTAGATTTCTACTGAATAGACTGGAGTAACAATATCGATGATCTTAGCAAAGACCTTACAACCTGAATACAGCAATAAGTGTAACCTTAGCGAGATTATCTCTGGATCCTTAAGTAAAAAAAACACTTAAACATAATTTAATTCAGTCTAGTGTGTTTCTAGAAGAATTCTTTCAGTCTAGTGTGGTTCTAGAAAAGCTAGACGCCCACTTTTTGTTTCATTAGCAAGAAGACGAGAAGAATAGAAAGAGAAATGGTGGGAGAGAATTACAGAGCGCTGAAACATCTTCGGTCCGAGGTTTCAATAAGCAGCTCAAACTCCCAGCAAGCAGAGAGCTAATAGTCCAGAGTCAAGAATTAAGTTATTATGATGATGCTTCTCAGAGCCACAAATCAGAAAGGATAAAATGTTGGTGTGTTTAGTCCTGGCAGGCAGTGGGCCCAGCCCTCAGCTCCAGGAGATCAGTCTGACACACTCAGCTTCCCCCGTTCATCTCTGCTGGGCCTTTGGGTACAAGCAGACTCATGCGTCCCGCGGAGCTTGCTGCACTTTTGATCACCTCCATCCATCTGCAGACACATCCCAGCATGTTTGAACATATCAAATATTTATTTTTTTATTTTTTTATTATAGAAGAAACAAATTACTGAGGCTGTAACTTTAGCATGATTAATACATTTTTAAAAAATATGAAGTATTATGTATAATTTTTTATTGAAATGCAATGTAAATATTTGACTAGTCTGTTTTTATTAGCAGAAATGTACGAAATTATTTGCTATTAATGACATCTTTTTTTTTGTAATAACAAGATTAAAATTACATCTTTATTACGTTAGAACGTCATCTTTTCTCCTAATAACGACATGTTGTTTTAACTTTGAACTTCCAAAATGTAGTTTAAATGCAGCTTCAAAGGGCTCAAAACAATCCCAGCCGAGGAAGAAGGGTCTTATCTAGCGAAACGATCTGCCATTTATTTCTAAAAAAAAAAAATTGTATACAAAAGCTTGCATAGCACAGGCTCTCGGATGCGCATCCACGGGTTGTTTTTGAACGATTCGTTCATTTTGAACAAATCTTTAGTGTGACTCGGGAAGAACGAGTCGTCTTGGGGAGTGATTCGTTCAGTCGCGCATGCACAACATCCTATTAGGTTCTGTACTGGAATTAGTTCACCTGTTTCGAGCCTTATGGGGCTGTCACGTGATGCTGATTTTGCTAAAAAGAACGAAATGACTCGAAAAAAGATTTGTTTCATTTTGCTGAACGAGACTCAAGGGTCCGAGTCGGTAAAATGATTCGAACTTCCCATCACTACTACGAATCACGTCTAAGTTTTTTACGTCTGTGTACTCCAGGTAGAGTATGGTGAAAAACTCCATCTTATTTTCTCCTACAACTTCAGAATCGTCCGACACGTTGTACCCTTTTGTTTGTAAAGAGCGTTTGACTTACTTGCACTTTCTTAGTCTTTGCGCGTTCGCTTTGTAAACACTGGGTCTGTAGTTCCGCGAGACCTTTCGACATGATTCAATAGTACGTAGCATCGTGAACGCGCATGCCAGAGCCTGTGCTACACGAGCTTTTGTGCTTAAAAAGTATACACATTTTTATTTTCCGAAAAAAATGACTGATCGTTTCGCTAGATAAGACCCTTCTTCCTCGGCTGGGATTGTTTAGAGCCCTTTCAAGCTGCATTTAAACTACATTTTGGAAGTTGGGGGCACAATTGAAGTCCATTATATGGAGAAAAATCCTGAAACGCTTTCCTCAAAAAACATAATTTCTTTACAACTGAAGACAGAAAGACATGAACATCTTGGATGACGAGAGTGTGAGTAAATTATTTGTAAATTGTTGTTCTGGAAGTGGACTTCTTCTTTAAATGACATCTTTTCTCAGAATAAAGAGATATTATCGTTTTAATGAGAAAAGACATCTTTTTTCATAATAATGAGATATTGTCGTTAAAATTACATCTTCATCTCATTAGAACATCTTTTCTTGTAATAACGAGATGTTATGTTGTTAAAATTACATCTTTATTTCATTAGAACGTCATCTTTTCTCCTAATAACAAAACGTTTTAACGAGAACAGCCATATTTTCTCGTAATAACAAGATGTCGTCAAACGACATCTTTATCTCGTTAGGACATCTTTTCTCAGAATAAAGAGATGTTGTCGTTTTAATGAGAAAAGACATCTTTTCTTGTAATAATGAAATGTTGTTAAAATGACATCTTTATCTCGTTAGAACAACATAATAACGAGATGTCATTAAAATGACATCTTTATCTTGTTAGAATATCTTTTCTTGTAGTAACGAGACATGTTGTTTTAACGAGAAATGACATATTTTCTCATAATAACGAGATGTCGTTAAAATTACATTTTTATCTCATTGGAACGAGATGCCGTTTTAAAGAGAAGACATTTTTTCTTGTAAAAACGAGATGCTGTCATTAAAATGACATTATCTCAGAATCTTTTCTTGTAATAACGAGATATGTCGTTTTAACAAGAAAAGACAATATAATAATAATAATAATAATAATAATAATAATAAGACATCTTTATCTCATTAGAACTACATCTTTCCTCGCAATAACAAGATGTTATGTTGTTAAATTACATCTTAACCTCGTTAGAACATCTCGTAACAACGAGATATGTCGTTTTAATGAGAAAACATCTTTTCTCGTAAAAACAAGATTTGTTGTTACAATGACATCTTTATCTCGTTAGAACGACCTCTTTTCTCATAATGAGATGTTAAAACGACAAATATCTAATTAAAATGACGACATAAAAACAATGTTTTATTACGAGAAAACATGTTTTAATGACATATCTCGTTATTGTGACATAACTGGAAAAAGTAATATGGGTGTGGCAGCAATGCATCACTGTACATTTATGTTAATGTTATTTATAATTTCTTTTTAAACTTTTTTTTCCTTCTTTTTAAACTTTATATTCAAAGAAAACATCATGGTCTCCAAAAAAAAAAATATATTAACTGTTTTCAACACTGACTAATACTAAAAAAGTGTGTCTTGAGCACCAGTTCAGCAAAATATTCAGATTTCTGTAGGATCATGTGACACTAAAAAAAAAAAACTGTAGTAATGGTTGCTCAAATTCAGCTTTGCCATTACTGAAATAAACATTTTAAAATATGTTTAAATCAGCTATTTTAAATTGTATTCATATTTTATAGCATCACTAATTTTACTGTATTTTTCATAGAAATGCTTAAAATAAATGCAGACTTGTGTACATTCATTTGATAAATTACCAAATTATTAAAATGATACACTGAAATAAACTGACAGCCCTATAACTAATGTAATTAATATGAAACAAAGAATAATCAAAACCAAAATATATGAATAATAATAGTATTATTATTATAAAATATAATAATATAAACATACCTTTCAAATGTATACTCGCTTTCTGCCCTGAAGAAGTAAACATGGGACTTGAACTGCAGCTTGAAGACATACTCCTTATGGATGCTATCTGATTCCCCTGGGGTGCTGACTGTGTAACCTAGCAACGGCAGACTGGCCAGAGGGAAGTCATCCTGGAACAAAAACAAGAATTAATTATAAATTATGCAGACCTTTAGACCTTTTACAGGAAGTTTAATCTTTCAGAATGAACATCAGATGCATCAACCCAAAGGGCTGGGTGCATATTCCAATACCTGGTGTGTCTTATAGAAGAACAGACAGAAGTTGGTAAAGACGACCCAGAGTTTCTGCCAGCCATTGCTGTTCTTGAACTTTCTTAGGAGGTAACCAGACAGCTGGTTCTGTAATGGAGGGTGACAGGAAGTTAAACATTCAACTGCTACAACACAGCAAGAAACCCTCATTCACAAAGGACCATTACACTTGCATTACAGTTTAATGAAATATACAGCTGTACAGCTATACAGTTTTCCAAATGAGCAGTTAAAAAAAGAAATTATAATAGAAAAGTCTCAATTTCACTGGCAGAGCTTGTTCTCTCTACACATATTTCTTCATGTCAGTGAGAAACACTGTCTAAAAGTGGGTCACGATGAATTTGCAATGGAAAAGCAAAGTAATCCATTTTCAAAAAGAGTTGGTAATCCATTGTCATAAGTGACAGAGGGAGTTGGTGATGCAAATGTACAAAAAAAAGAAAAAAGGGGCGTGATGCCTCATGATATTTTAAAACATTTACTAGCCTTTCCTTGTTATAAAAATGATCTGCCATTAAAAAAAAAAGAAAACTGTCAGTCCTGAGGATGTTGTTTCATTTTTGTCTGCAATTTGGTTGCACCACATGAAGTTTATTTCCTCAGTTTTTAAAAATAATAATAATAATAATAAAAGATAAATGACAAATTGCTTAACGATTTACTTGCTAAAAATTGCTAAGTTGTTTATTAAATTATGATTTTTCTTTATGATATAAGTACAGGTGTGTCCTTAGTGATATTTTGTAAGATATAGCCTTGCATAAACCACAAAATAAATAAATAAATAAATAAATAAAGTGAACTTTAATTTAGAAATTAAAAACTTGGCTCATTATAGAAGAGGTGTATTTTTTATTTAATTTTAATGTATTTTTAAAGGGACAGTTCACCCAAAAATTTAAATTCTGTTATTAATTACCCACAATACTCGCATATGTTTTAATATTGTCATGACTGTGCATCGAAGACTGACACGAAAGAGAAGGAATTTTTGAATAAAGTTGTTATTTTCATTTTCATTGCACACATAAAATATTCCTGTACCTTCATAATATTACGGTTGAACCACTGATCTCACTTGGACTATTTTAACAATGTCCTTACTAGCTTTCTGGGCCTTGAACGTGTTATTTGCTTTGCTGTCTATGCAGGGTCAGAAACCTCTCGGATTTCATCAATAATATCTTAATTTTTCTTTGAAAGATGAACAAAAGGTCTTGCGGGTTTGGAACGACATGAGGGTGAGTAATTAAAGGAGAAGTCCACTTCCAAAACAAAGATTCACATATAATTTACTCACCCCCTTGTCATCCAATATGTTCATGTCTTTATTTCTTCAATCGTAAAGAAATTATGTTTTTTGAGGAAAACATTTCAGCATTTTTCTCCATGTAATGGACTGATATGGTGCCCTGATTGTGAACTTCCAAAATGCGGCTTCAAACGATCCCAAATGCGGTCCAGTCCATTATATGGAGAAAAATGCAGAAATGTTTTCCTCAAAAAACAATTTCTTTATGACTGAAGAAAGAAAGACATGAACATCTTGGATGACAAGGGGGTGAGTACATTATATGTGAATCTTTGTTTTGGAAGTGGACTTCTCCTTTAATGACAGAATTTGGGTAAACTGTCCCTTTAAATAAATTAAGAAAACAAAGACGGACGTATATAATCAAGAATCACTATATTTTAGTTTTGTGAAGTTTTCATATTCAAGGGAGGGTCTTCAAATCTCTATGGTAACCTCATCGGTACCTGGTTCATGCGCAGGTAGTCATTGAGAGAAAGGTTCTGGTTTCGGTACCAGCACACATGAGTGATGGTGTTGGGTCTCTGGCCCTGACCGAGCAGGTACCGAGGGGGGAGCTCTGGAGACACGGCTGGAGAACCGAATACTGAGAGCAGGCAGGCAAGCAGGCAGGCAAACAGAACACAAGCACAGGAAAAGATGTGAACAGGAAGAAGGACAGATAATGTAGTGCAGAGAAAGTAATGAAGATGAAAAGGGCAACAAGGAGAAAAAGAGAAGAACAGAAGACACAAACTGTGTTAGAAAGTTAGCTTTCAATCCCTAAGTAAGGAAAAAAAGACAGATTGAAACTTCTTCAAATCTGTAGAAAAGAAATGTTAGTAGAAACGAGGCAACTCTAAAGAAAAGAACATTACATTGCCCTTTTCAATGTAATGTACATTAATTCATTCAATTACATTCCAAAATGCAGTTACTGATGGACAAATAAAGGAAAAAAATTAAGAGGAAAAAAATGTTACAGACATAAAATCATGGAAGGGGGAAGGGTGGAGAAGCTACTGGATGTGGCGTAACTGGAAAATATGAGAGTGAAGAAAAGGGAAACAGAAGCAGAAAAAAAGATCCAAGAGTCTTTGCCCCTCATTCACAAGCTTCGGTTGCAGTCCAGACCTCAACAGCCAGCCTCAGAGATGTGTGTGTGTGCTTGTGTGTAAGTTCATGTATGTAAAGCTCAAACTGGGTGAATTTCACAAAACATTTTAAAAGCATAAGTCACTTTTCACCCCAAAATGAAAATCATATAATTGTTTGAACTGGTATTTAAACAAATTATTAAACATTTACATTTTTATTTAAACTGAATTTATGATAAATATTATTATTTTTTTTTTTGGTTTATCATAATATATATATATATATATATATATATATATATATATAAAAATGACAAAAAACAATAAAAAAAAATTAATAATATTATATATATATATATATATAAAATGATAAAAAAAACAATAAAAAAAAATATTATATATATATATATATATATATTGTTATTATTATTATTATTATTATTATAATATAAACTATTTATGATTATTTCAATTAAATATTTCAATATATTGTAGTATAACAGCCGTACTAAATTTATCATGAGATTTTTTCACATCACTGTACTGGCAATTCAGAGTGAAAATGTTTATAGCTGGGATGGAATGTATGTATGCATGTATGTATGTATGTATAAATAAATAAATAAATAAATAAATAAATAAATAGTACTAAACATTTATGATAAAAATAAAATTCAGGTTGATAAACTTAAAAAAAATTATTATTTATTTATATATTTATTTATTATTAAATTTATAAAAAAAAAAAGTTTGAAGAACATGAGATTTTTCACATTACAGTACTGGCAATTCAGAGTGAAAATGTTTATAGCTGGCATAAATAAATAAATAAATACATAAATAAAATGTACAAAACATATGATAAAAAAAGTTGCAAGTTGATGATTAAAAAAAATACATAAATTATTTATGATTATTTAAATGTAGTATTTAAATATACTGTGTAACTGTTGTACTGAATTAAAAAATAATTAATAAAAAAAATTGTTTGAAGAACATGTGATTTTTATTTTGCATTACAGTACTGGCAATTCAGAGTGAAAATGTTTATAGCTGGCATGAAAATTAATAATAATAATAATAATAATAATAATCATAAATATGTTCTAAACATTTATGGTAGAAATAAAATGTAATTTGATGCTAAACTTTAAAACCAAATTTATATAAACTATTTATGATTGTTTAAATTAGGTATTTAAATATATTGTAGTTTACCTGTTGTACTAAATTAACCAAAAATGCATTTATAAAAAAATAGATGAGCATGGGATTATTATTATTTTTTTAATATTACAGTGCTGGCAATTCAGAGTGAACATTTTTATAGCTGGCATTAAAAAAATTATAATAATAATAAAAAAATAAATTTATGATAAAAAAAAAAAAAAATTATAATATTACTAGATTATTATATAAATTATAATAATATTATATTTAGGATTATTTAAATATGAAGTGTCTAAATATTGTATATTGTAGAATATTTGTTGTATTAAATTAATTTATAAAGAAAATAATACAAAGGACCAGAATTTTTCATTATAGTACTGACAATTCAGGGTAATAATAAATGTAATAAGTACTGAATAAGTACTGAATTTCTAACAAAAAGAAACTGTAAAATGTGAAAAGAAAGAAAGGCGGCAAGAAAGCAAGAAAGAAAGACAGAAAGAAAGAAAAAGAAATAGTAGTTGTCTTTTTATATCCAAATATTATTTTCTTTTGATTCTGGGGTGAAATATGACCCACAAATTTCTTTGTGAAACTGACCCAAACGTACTAGAGTTACATTCTTTCATTTGTGCACTGCGGCTGTAAGACCTTCACAATCAGGCTCCATGAAGAACGTAAATGATTGTGTGTGTGTGTGTGTGTGTGTGTGTGTGTGCACAAGTGTGTAAATGCTACCTCCACGGCTAGGCTGTGGTCAGACATAGAGACGCTGGTGTTGCGGTGCCAGCACACATGCATAGTGGTGTTGGCCCTGTGGTGGCTCTGCTTGTCCAGAGAGCAGCGGGAGGAGTTCATGTCATCCTCTGACTCCTGCTCCAAAGACACTTCATCTGATGATCCTTAAAATTGTGCGGAGGGAGAGGAAGAAAGGAGGAGGGGGAGAGAGAGAGAGAGAGGAGGAGCAATTGGAAGGGATGGGGTTTACATCTACTTCAGGATCAGCGATAAGGAGGCTAAGGGACAAAAACACATCACGACCTGCACACGTGTGGACAGCGGAGAAACACATCACAAGCAGGCCTGAGATACTTACTGTTGGAGCGATCACACAGGCTTGGGTCCAACAGAAGATCTGATTTCTCCTGACATTTCTTTGACATGTCAATAGCCATGTTTAGATCTTCAATCCACTTGTTCATCTCTACTTTGGAGCTGTGAAGGAGAAAAAGTCTCTTACTGAAAAACTGTGAACAGCAAAAACAAATATTAAAGAAATAGTTCACCCAAAAATGAAAATTCAGTTATCATTTTTTCCTCCTCGGGTAGTTTCTTTCTTCTGTTCAACATAAAAGATATTTTGAAGATCATGATAGTCCCCACTGACTTCCATAGTACGGTAAAAAAAATACTATAAACGTCAATGGGGACCAGCAACTGTTTGGTTACACACATTCCTAAAAATATGTTTTGTGTTCAGCAGAAGAAAAAAAATTATACAGGTTTGGAACAACTTCAGGGTGAGTAAAATGATGATTGTGTAATACAGAATAATATAATACTACTGTTAATTCAAAAGCTTGATGTCAGTAAGTTTTATTTTTATGAAAATTGTTGTTTATTTCTTAAATTTCTGAAATAAGTCTTTGGAAGACAGTTACCGCTACTGAATAAAAAATAAACAGGTAATTGCAAGTTCTTCATCTGACAATTTGACACTTTTTTCTCACAATTGCGAGTTTACATCTTGCGATTCTGACTTTTTTTGTCAGAATTGCAAGATATAATTACATCATTTCTATTAAAATGATGTAACTTATTCTTGTAACGGCAAAGTGGAAATTTCAGCAGCCATTACTTCAGTCTTCATGATGCTTCAGAAATTATTATAATATTCTGATTTGATGATGAAGTAAAAAAAAAAATTTATTATCAGTTGTGCTGCTTAACATTTTTATGGAAAGCGTGAAAAAAAAAAAACAGACTTATTTCAAATAAAATTTTTTGTAAATGCCTTTACTATGATGTTTGGTCTATTTAATGCATCCTTGCTGAATAAAAGTATATATATATATATATATATATATATAAACCTTACTGGTTAAAAACTTTTTAATGGCATAATATACAATAAAAGTATATAGAGCAATTTTACAATATTTGTTATTAGTGTTTGAATCTCATGTGATTATTTCTTATTTCTCATTATTGCTAAGCATAGTACATTTACAAAACTGTTATTTATTTCTCAAAATTACTATGAAAATAATTGGAATTAAATTGTTGATAAAATAATTAAGGATTCAAAACCCACTTTTTTCAACCACATCAAACCTGAAATACAACATCATAATTCCCACTTCTACTTAAACAGTGTGAAAGCACTTTCTTTCATATGCACTCACCTAGCTGCAACCACAATGGTCCTCTGAGCAGAATATATGGTAAAACAGTGAGGAACAGACCACTCATTCTCACTCTCCTCCACCTGCAAAACATTTAAACAGTCCAGAGAGAGGCCTGCCAGTTAAACTTTGTATGGCTCTATATGACTAGCATTCTACAATCTACTTGTTAACATCCTGACTACTAGCAATCCTCACTGATACTGGGGAGAGATACCAGGAGCCCAGAGGGAAATGCAAATTTTGTGGGCAGACTTTTGAGGTGTTATTTGGGGGTGGAGGATTTTGGGATTTTCCTCATACTCACCGGAGCGTCCAGCACAATGAGCTGCAGGCAGGAGCGAAGCACAGACAAGTCCATTGTAACAGTATGTACTGTAAACGCATTTCTCATTTGGTAATATATACTACTGTTCAAAAGTTTGGGGTTTAGGTTATTAGGTTTTTAAAGGTTTTTTAAAGTATCTTATGCTTACCAAGGCTGCATTTATTTGATCACAAACACAGTGAATACACTAAAACAATTTAAAATAGAATATTTTTCACACTGTGTGTCTGTGTTAACAGACATGATATTAGGTTGAAAATAAACCAGAGTACTCCTCTCCTCCTCCGCACGCCAGCCCTAAACAGCTCTTGTAAGTCTAACTTTGAACATGTATCTCGTATGAATTGTGGGCAAGGACAGTGTGCACATTAAAATTTTAGTTAATGGCAGATACTACAAATAAGGCCTGAAAGACCACTGGTTTATGAAAACAAAGCTGTGAGACAGTGCAGACATTTAAAGAAGAATGCCAGTGTAAACACCATATATCACTACTCCTGTGTACCTTCATCTGAGAGGATCCCAGCAAGCCACATTAATTCTAACTTTACTTAAAAACAGAATGTTACTGAGAAAGCCCTCCTCTCCCTCTTCTCTGGGCAAATCCTCTCAGCATAGCACTTGAGTAGACTGTTTGGACACAGTAATTTATTAAAAGGCCTTTTCAGGCAAGCTGGATGACGTAAGAGATGAGACATTGATGGAACAGCTAAAGATTCAAAATAGTAAAACTAAGATGAAGTGTGTGTACTTCTTTTGCAGGGTAAAAAGAGGGAAAAAACTTTAAATTTAGATCAGTCATGCAATTAAGATCATTTAGCTTTTTAAAACATTATATCGTGAACAACTTCTAAATAAATCTGTTGAATGATTTAAAAAAAAACTGGAAAAATTATATATATATATATATATATATATAATAATCATAGCCAAAAATATCAGCACAAAATGCAACACTTCTCTCAGAAAATTGTTCCAACTGCAAATGTTTTGATATTCACATGCTTATTGTTTTTGTTTGAGAAGAAAAGTCAAACTTCAAAAATTTCACACAGAACTCAAAAATGGACTGGACAAAATTATTCGCACCTTGTCAAAATTGTAAGAAATAATTGCTTTTCAACCATGTGATGCTCCTGTAATTTGTATTTAGACACACCTGTGGCAAGTGACAGGTGTGGGCAATATAGTAATCACACTTGCAACCAGTTAAAATGGAGAAAAGTTGACTCAACCTTTGTGTTGTGTGTCACATTGAGCATGGAGAAAAGAAAGAAGTGTAAAGCGTTGTCTATGGATTTGAGAGAAAAAATTGTGGAAAAACATGGACAATCTCAAGGCTACAAATCCATCTCCAGAGATCTTAATGTTCCTGTGTCCACTGTGCGCAATATCATCAAGAGGTTTACAGCTCATGGCACTGTAGCTAACCTCCCTGAACGTGGACGGAAGAGCAAAATTAATGAAAAATTACAACAAAGGATTCAAATGGTGGATAAAGAACCCCAATTAACTTCCAAACAAATTCAAGCTGATCTGCAGACACAGGGTACAACAGTGTCAGCTCGCACTATCCGTCACCATCTGAATGAAAAGGGACGCTATGGTAAGAGACCCAGGAGGACACCACTGCTGACACAAAGGCATAAAAAAGCAAGACTGGAGTTTGCCAAAACTTTTGTGACAAAACCACAATCCATCTGGTAGAACGTACTGTGGACAGATGAGACAAAAGTAAAGCTTTATGGTAAAGAATATCATGGCACTGTTTACAGAAAAAGAAATGAGGCCTTCAAAGAACAGAACACAGTCCCTACAGTCAAACATGGTGGATGTTCAAAGATGTTTTAGGGTTGCTTTGCTGCTTCTGGCACTGGATGCCTTGATGGTGTGAACGGTATCATGAAATCTGACGATTACCAAAGAATTTTGGGGTGCAACGTAGCAGCCAGTGTCAGAAAGCTGCGTCTCCACCAGAGGTCATGGGTCTGCCAGCAGGACAAAGACCCGAAACAACTTCAAAAAGCACTCAGAAATGGTTACAAACAAAGCGCTGGAGAGTTCTGAAATGGCCAGCAATGAGTCCAGATCTAAATCCCATAAAACACCTGTGGAGAGATCTCAAAACAGCGGTTGGGAGAAGGCATCCTTCAAATCTGAATGACCTGGAGCAGTTTGCAAAAGAAGAGTGGTCCAAAATTCCAGTAGAGCGGTGTAAGAAGCTCATTCATGGTTACAGGAAGCGATTGATTTCAGTTATTTTTTCCAAAGGGGGTGCTACCAAATATTAAGTTAAGGGTGCCAATAATTTTGTCCAGTGCATTTTTTGGGTTCTGTGTGGATTTGTATCAGACTTGACTTTTCTTCCCTGTTTTTTTTCTGTTGTTCCAATGCAAGCAAAAAAATAAACATGTGAGTACCACAACATTTGAAAATGCAACAATTTTCTGAAAGAAGGGCAGAAATGCAAGGGTGCCGATATTTTTGGCCATGACTGTATATATTTTAAAAAATGGTTACCATCTGAAAATAATTTGCTGAATTGACTATACATCACATGACATAAAATGTTTGAAATGTGTATCACTATATAATGTGTACTGTTTTGCATGCTTCATTTAATATGGAGTTTGTTAGTTTTCCATTCCAAAAATAATTCCTGGAAATACTCACAATCATCCCATGCAGGGGAAGTTGTCCATGAACTTTAAACTGATTGGTTGCAGTCACCCCTTTGCTTGTGTAGAGCAGCATGTCTGAAAACTTAGATAGAAAAAGGTTTTGGTCAGCACAGACAGAAGTTAAAATCAAAACTGCCAAAATATATTAAAAGTTCAGTCTTACGAGAAAAAACATCCTCTGCTGCAGACCCTTCTTGGTGAGCTTGTAGAGACAACCTTCCCTGATAAATTCCTGGAGGATGAACAGAGAAATAAAAAAAAATTAATAAAAAAATAAAAAAATAAATCAACTGTCATTCACAATGCTGCGGACAATTAATTGTACTTTGACATTACTGTCTAGACTAAACTTAATTACTTTGATTAACTGTAAAGCAGCAAACTGCAATTCCAATTTCCTTGTTTCTCTGAAGCTCTTCATTTTGTAGGGTGACCACATGTAAGACTGAATCAATGATGTTTATAGTATTGCTTCCAAGCTCTAACCACTACATTACTATCATTCTACCAGTGGTGTACCACAAGTCTTTAGGACAAGAAATAAGACAAAGCAGTGACTGCCAAGACAATGAGCACTTCTATCGAGGCAAAATAGCTTTTCCAGTTAAGAAAAGTGCTGTTGTTTTGGGTATTATAACCCTCTTTTAAATAATTTTCTCAATGTTTTTTCTATTCTGATCTTAAAGGGACAGTTCATCAGCAACAGAAATTGTTCAATAAAGTCACACAGGGTTCCCACACCTTGGTTAACTTCAAATTCAAGGAACTTTCAAGGACTTTCCAGGTCCAATATCCTCAAATTCAAGGACTTAATGTGGGGACACGTTTCAAGTGAGAGCAAGGTTACATCGTTTTACCTTGTAAGATACACTGTTATTGTTTTCAGGTGTCAAACACATCTATGCAAAAAAGCTTTTCAAAAAAGCATTTATTTCTGGCCATATGACAGAGATCTGATATTCTATTTGTCGTATTTTTGTTTTGCATAAAACTGAAGAATATTCAGCTCTGCACCTGGACATGTGATGATCCTTTGGATACCTAGCAAGCCATTCTTTGTAATCTTAATTATTATAATTAAAAAGCTCACAAAATATCGTAATGACCATCTCCCATATCAAAATCAAAATACTTCATTTCCATACCTAAAATGTATATTTTAGTCACCTTTGTGCAGATTGCTCATAAACACAGCTAAAAGGCTTCCTACGAGTTGCCATCACAAAACTTAACATCTTGCAGTGTTTTATCAGTTTCAATATAATAATTTCAGTCAAATGTAATTTATGTAATATTTCAAACATTTAACCCACGGGAGAAAATCAACCCTTCATAACAGTTTAAAATTAGCCCAATTCTGAGCAAAAAATAAGTATTTGGCAACCCTGCATTCAACACAAGCTGCAAGAATCAGATTTAACTAATCATGGGTCAAGACAAGAGTAAGGAGAAATTACTGACAAATCATGCTGGAGGATGTGCTGCTCAGCAGATAAAGTGCTCATATCTGGTCTTGTAAGATGTGCTCCCTTTATACAGAGTATGTGTGATCGCGAAATCGAAAGTGAAAGTGAATAGCCGCTCATTCAAGAGATTCAAATACTCAGCATACAATAGCAGCTCCCTGATGCGCAAAATGATATTCAATATTAGAATGACTGCGTGAGCAGGCAATAATGGCCCGAAATTCAGCGGGAGCGGGATCAAGAAAACTGTTTCACGTAGGGCTTTAATACGAAAGCAGAAGCCGAATCCCGGACATTTTGAGCGATTTAAATTCCGGCCAGACGCATTTTTTTAGGTCCAAAAGGAGGACATGTCAGGGGAAAAGATAATGTATGGTCACACCACAAACTGTTGGTGAAATAACGGACTGGAGGGAATAATATGGATTTTTCCTTGTACAACAAAATTCAAGCACTTTCACAAACTTTCAAGGATTTTAAGGAACCCTGTTTGGTTTTTTTGTGCTTGTCCTTGTTTGTTTTTTTATTTAATGAACATCTGGCAACACTGACACTTTACTTGAATGTGCTAAGGTTAAGACTTCTTTCACTGATATTTTCTTGCCTCTCACATACAGACGAAGACATTTCTGATGCCCGTTTAAATACGTCTTTAACAACTAGTTGTTCAGTTCGATTCCGTATACACTGCATAGATTTTCTATAAATTTGGTTGTCACAACCTTTATTCCTTGGGAGTTAATGCAGTTGCTGAATGCGGTTGTCACTCACGTGTTTAATGAATTATGTGTGTACTAACCGCGATTAAGGAGTAAAAGGTGAACTGACAACCGAATTTAGCTGCGGCGTATACATGGAACTATAGATCTCTGCTAATAAAAAAAAAAAAAGTGTAAATTTAGCACTGCAGTGTTACATTTTAAACAACTTACTAAAATTCTGACCATGACCATAGTATAATTGGTTCATAACACTGTAAACGGCTATTCCGTACGCCAGTTCATCCACAACTTGGACTAACCATAACAAAACTTGTTGTACAAAGTAACAACTCACTCTTCCTGGAGCTGTAAGGTTCTCAATGCCAATCAGATCTCTCTGAAGTTCTGTCAGCTTCTGAAAGTTCTCCAGTCGAATCAGACTGCTCTGCAGCTGAGTGGCGATCTCTGCAACCTCTTTCAGAGCCTCTGCAAAAATTGAATGTCTAAGTTCATTATCATGCTCAGATCTTAAAGAAAAGTGTTTGTTCTAAGATTCAGCTGGTAGCAGGCTCACCTTTGCAGTCATCGTAGTCTCTGTGCTGGGGGGCGTAATGCTTACATAGACGCTCCAGGATGAGTTTGTAATGCATGAGTCTCTGGATGGGCTTCAGCAGGAAGGTGTTAAGGGGCAGGTAGCACACCTTCTGCAGCTCAAACTCCTTATACACGGTCTCTAACTTCTTCACACGCTTCGTGGCTTTCTCAAGCTCTGTTAACACCTCATCATGCTTCTGCAGATACCCTGTGAACTCCTGAGAATGTGAAGGCAACAACCCCATCACATAAATTGTGGAGGATCTAAATACTTGCACCAAAAATCAAATTAAAATGAAAGCTGTTTTTGTTTGTAGAACGGAACAACTGTATATCCTCACCTTTAGAGCACACATGTTGCGTAGCATAACATCGCCAATTCGTTGGTAATCTCCTTTTACATGAGCGTTAGAGCGCCCCTCCCTGTGAACATGTGAATAGCAGAGACAAAATAGCATTCCTAAGTTTATTTTTTTGAGTATTTGTTTAATACATTATGCTTTAATGGTTCATACATGACATAGGAAGAACACAAAACCCAAAACAAAGCAAAAATATGCCATTTAGTGCAGTTGCGGATAATTAAATTACCAAAAATAAGATTAAAGTTTGATAGCTTGTAATGTAAATCAATGAGATTTATATAACGGTAATAACAGACTACTTGCATAAAGTGCATGTGAGTTGTCATGCTATAGGTCTCTTTTTAATATTGTCATATAAGCTAACAAGTTGCATTCTGATAAAAAAAAGAACCAGTACCAGAGAGCCAGCCTTTGGTCAATCTCTTTGAGAAAGCCTCTGTGGAACTCATAGATGGGGTCGATGTTGGAGAACAAGAGGGTCATGAGGCCCTCAGGCATTGCGTTTTCTTTAATCACTGCACTGCGGAACCACTGAGGACACACACAAATGTCAATGTGATTAGACACAGTTCAAAGACAAAAGATCATCTAACAGACACAAATTAAACACATCAAAAGAACCATACACACAGCTAGCTGACACAACATACAGGATACATTGTACAGGCAAGCCTTGCACACTAAACTTGTTATACTCATGAGTCATGAGCACAGACAGCTCTGCTCACCACTGTGATGACCTCCAGATCCTTCAGGTACGTCCGCTCTGTTGTCAGAATCTCTTTAGCAATGAAGTAGGCTTTGTCGGTGGGATATCTCTGAAAATAAAAGCATACTTAAAACCACTCTTTGATAAGTTGTATTAAACCGTCTAAATACTATATTTTTTGGCAAGTTCAGTTGAAGGTATGCAGTATGTAATATTGACAGCTAGTGGTTGAAATGGGTACTGCAGTCCAAATTCAAAATATTGTTTCTCTCGCCTCCTCCTCCGACACTTTTGTGCTTAAAAAGTATACACATTTTTATTTTCCGAAAAAAAAAATGACAGATCGTTTCACTAGATAAGACCCTTCTTCCTCGGCTGGGATCATTCAGAGCCCTTTGAAGCTGCATTTAAACTACATTTTGGAAGTTCAAAATCAGGAGCACAATTGAAGTCCATTATATGAAGAAAAATCCTGAAATGCTTTCCTCAAAAACCATAATTTCTTTATGACTGAAGACAGAAAGACATGAACATCTTGGATGACAAGGGGGTGAGTAAATCATTTGTGAATTGTTGTTCTGAAAGTGGACTTCTTCTTTAAGAACTCAAAAGCTTAGAATCTAGAACCAAGAACTTTGAAATTAGTACTTAGTACTTACTTAGACCTTAAAATGTTTTTATATATATACACACACAAATAAATATACACACTACACACACATATATTATGCAAACAAACTTATTTTGGATCTGATTAATTGTGATTAATCAAATTGACAACACTAGTTAGTAGGTTAATCTAGAACCTTGAACTTATAATGCAGAACTTAGAGCCTAGCAATTAAAGTCGAACTTAGAGACTAATGTAAAAATTAACCTCAAACACTAAACCTAAAATGTAACATTAAACTTACAAGTTTTAAAATAGAACCTAGAATATAAGGTAGAACCTAGAACACACTTCAGTTAACTTTGATAAATTTCAAGTAATATTTCAAGATACTATCACATATTTAAAGTGCCAATGTCTAATAAATCTATAAAAGTTGAATGGGGGGCAGGGGGTTATTTTAGGTTAGCTGTGCACACCAAAGGTACCAGAAAGTTTAAAAAGCTTCTTAATCAACCCTAAAAATCACAGGGTCATATTTAGCAAGTCCCATCAAAGACCATGCAAGCCTCTCTCTTTTTTTTTTTTTTTTTTTCCCCAAACTGATTAATCAAATCCAAGGATTTGATTGGTAATCCAAACCCCAAGCCTGAGCTGGGCTTCAAAAGTAAACTTTTTCAACTCTTATTCAGGCCCGGGCAGGTTGGCATGCGATCAGTGTACCTTCCTCCTGCCCTCTTCGTCTTCGTCTAGTCTGGCAGTGCCCACCTCATTCAAGATGGGGCTCTGCAGGGGCGAAGGTGCCTGGCCGGGAAGACTGAGAGTGGACATCTGGAAGGAGGGCGACAGACACAGAGGACCCTTGGTGTTGAAGGGAGAGAGCTGTGGGCTGTCAGTGGCAGAGTCTACAAGATGAAAAAAGAGGGAGAACACGAATTAATATTGTTAAGACAATAATAATAAATACTTTGGATTTTTATTAAAATTGTATTAACTTTTAGGAGTTAATTCAATAATTTATTTTTATTAAAACTATTTTAAAAGTAAACGTTTAGGAGCTTAGCAAATAAAATAAAATAAAAAATACTGTAATTAAAATAATATAAAAAATAAAATCTTTAAATAGTAAATAATTGCAAATGCACTAAAAACCACTCTAAACACCCTTCATGCATGTATGATGTTTTAAAGTGCTAATAACATAACATGGCAAAAAAAACAAAAAAAACAAATCTGCCACAGCAATTCTGACAAGGCAGTATAGTGCAAGATATGATACACCTGGAGGCACGGCCATTCACATATATTGAGCTGTTGTTTGCAGAGCAATAAAACAGCAATGACGGGAAAAAAAAAACACACCCATTTCCTTTACCACATATTACTTTATTAAAAAACTGAGATAAGAAGCCTGAAAACAAACGAAAGAGCACCACGCCTACTGTATATATAAAAAGGGATAAATACAAGAAGGGGGAAATGGTTTCATCCTCAAAGAGGAGCAGTTCACGAGGGAAAACAAGAATGTAGAGGCTGGGCATAAATAAGGAACTCCAGATAGAAAAAGGTGGCTTTACGACCCGGAAATAATTCCTGCAGAGGATTATCAGCGATACTGCTGGGCTGGTGAGCCGGCAGTGGTTTACAGTTTAACTGGAGTGTCCCAGCGGGGATGACATAGGAGAAGAGGGGAGGGAGAGAAGGGGTCTGGAGCCGGGGTTTGGCAGCCAGCCTGAACAAACACACAGGCAGCGCTCCACACTAGAACGAGGCTGTGGAATGTAGCAGAAGCAGCGTATCTAAAACTCTAAAACAACAGACTCGTGTTAGATTGTGTTTAGTTTCGCATTTTGCATTGAATCCTATTGGTAGCTCATTAGAGTTTAAACTATAGATGAGAAATATGTATCAAAACTGTTTAATAGAAACTTTTCTGATACAAAGAACAGGATTTGTTTCACTTTATTTTTAAAGGTGTGAATTGAAGCTACTTATGTTAAGCATAGATAATGAAGACCAGTGACTAAAACTAAACTTAGTAAAGGAGAAGTCCACTTCCAAAACGAAGATTCACATATAATGTTTTCACCCCCTTGTCATCCAAGATGTTCATGTGTTTCTTTCTTCAGTCGTAAAGAAATTATGTTTTTTGAGGAAAAGGACTTTTCTCCATATAAATGGACTGATATGGTGCCCCGAGTTTCAACTTCCAAAATGCAGTTTAAATGTGGATTCAAACAATCCCAAATGCGGTTGTGGAAGAAGGGTCTTATCTAGCGAAACGATCGGTTATTTTCATTTAAAAAATACAATTTAAATACTTTTTAATCTCAAACGCTCATCTTGTCTTGCTCTGCCTGAACTCTGTGTATTCTGGCTCAAGACAGTTAGGGTATGTCGACAAACTCCAATCGTATTTTCTCCCTCAACTTCAAAAATCTTTTTAAAATAATCCTACATTGCTGCAGAAGTACCGACCCAGTCTTTGCAATGTGGAACATGCAAAGAAGATCAAACACCCTTAACAAAAAAGGTAAAACAGCGATATAGGACGATTTTGAAGTTGAGGGAGAACATGAGATGGGAGTTTATAAATTGTATTCTTTCTATTAAAATAACTGATCGTTACGCTACATAAGACCCTTATTTCTCGGCTGGGATCATTTACAACCGCATTTGGGATCATTTGAAGCCGCATTTAAACTGCCTTTTGGAAGTTCAAACTCGGGGCACCATATCAGTCCATTATATGAAGAAAAATGCTGAAATGTTTAACTCAAAAGACATAATTTCTTTATGACTGAAGAAAGAAAGACATGAACATCTTGGATGACAAGGGGGGTGAGTACATTATATGTGAATCTTTGTTTTGGAAGTGGACTTCTTTAAAATTGTACACATTTTTAGCAATTAAAATAAAGCTCAAATTGCAAAAATATACAAAAATTTGCCAGACTGAAATATGTTTAAGTACTAAAATTACTAAAATTAAAATAAAACAAATAAATGACAAGAAAAACAAATAAAATTAAACAAAACTTTGTAAATTTGTAAAACTTACTACGACTGACAATTTAAAAGTAAAAGGGAATTTAAAATATTAATAAATACTTTTTATAATATATAAACAATATTATAATAACACTGATAAAGACTATTTCAGTACATTTATACAGAAATCCTACATTGAATGTTAATGAACCAAAAAGAAATCAACAGAGGACAAATGAAATCAAATTCAGCTTATTTCCTGATGTCTAGTAGAGAATTCACAGATTTTTACAAGCTAAAACTGATCAAGAGACCAAGGGACTCTACACATAAGTGAACTTATCCTTGATTCAGTTATTATTACGTTATTTGTAACAATAAACATATAGGTAGACGGATTCAAAATGATTCTAGACACATTGGCTCCCACTAGTTTTAACATTTCTCCTACTTTTCTGCCCATCATCTTGTTTTTCCCTTTAGTATTTTAGCTCCATGTTCAACCACAAACTCTCAAAAGAAACGATGATAAATAGATGGCTCAAGATGTTGTTGACACTGGCACTGATCCATGCCATTGAGAACAGCTCCTTAAATATAGAACTAATCAAAATAACACTGCAAACCACAATCCTGAAAAACCCATTAAGGTCAAATCCTTATAAGAAAAACATTCCTGCAGTTTAAGAAAACTGTATTAGGTTTTAATGAACACCATATTACAGTTGCACTAGGTTAGGACACAGGTTATTAGAGGGGCTAGTGTAGTTTCTGTTTTTAAAAGTCACTTTTAAATCATTTTAAAAAGGGTACAAAAAAGCCTGAAGTCCCAGATACCCAAAAGTGATTTTTTTATTTCAAAGGGAAAAATATGAAACGCACACACACATAAGTACACTCTATTTTCACATTAGTACATTAAGGACCTTGTATTTATATAGCTCTTAATTTCAGAATTAAATTTCCAAATAAAGTATACTGAGGAAGCAAAATGTAAAGCACAAGGCAAAAGGAAAATCTGGTCAGGTCCTGTTGTCATCAGATCCCACAAAGAACTAGGAATACCTCTTTTTTTGTATATACACTACCAGTCAAAAGTTTTTGAACAGTAAGAATTTTTTAATGCTTTTTAAGTCTCTTATGCTCAGCAAGCCTGCACTTATTTGATCCAAAATACAGGAAAAGCAGTAATATTTTGAAATATTTTTATTGTTTAGAATAGCTGCTTTCTATTTGAATATATTTGAAACAAAAGATTTCTATTTCAGATAAATGTTGTTCTTCTGAACTTTATATTAATCAAAGAAACCTGGAAAAAAAATCAACTCTGCTGCTTTCAACATACAAAATAATAATAAATGTTTTTTTGAGCAGCAAATCAGAATATTAGAATGATTCCTGAAGGATTGTGTGACTAGAGTAATGATGCTAAAAATTCAGCTTTGAAATCACAGGAATAAATTACATTTTAAAATATATTCAAATAGAAAACAGTTATTTTAAATAGTAAAAACATTTCAAAAGTTTTGGCATCAAATAAATGCAAGCTTGGTGAGCAGAAGAGTGTTCTTTAAAAAAAAAAATGTAAAAGTCTAAAAACTTTTGACTGGTAGTGTATTAAAAAAACAAACAAACAAACAACAACAAAAAAACTACAATCTTGTTTCTGATGCAGTATTGTGATTCATTGCGACTTAACTTTGTATCTTAATAGCATTTGTGTTTAAAATACTTTTTACGTTTAAAAGCCTAAAAAAAAAAACCCTCAGCAAAAAACAAAATAAATTGGACTGAATCTGTGCAGGAAAAAAAACAATATAAAAAATGTGCAATGTAGTTTGTTATAAATACCAAAAAAAGAGCCTTAAAATGCAAAAAAATATTAATTTGACACACCTTCGATATAGCATGAGATTATAGAAAAAAAGAGAAATTTTCCCTACCACAACATGTATATTTTGCATCTCCTATAAGAAACACTATAAAAAGCCACACTGCAAAAACATGCATTTTGTGCCAATATTTAAAGTGTGCATGTACACAAATCAGAACACATGGCTAGCTTTTTTCCTGGGGGCGAAAATAAATGGTGGACTTCAGTACTTACTGAATACGGATACGGAGTGTATCTTCCATTAAAAAAAAGTGTGTACCATGTGTTTTGAAATGTATCAGAAGTGCTAGGATGTGTTGGATGAGTGCTAAAAACAGTTCATAGCTATACATTATAATAATCATGATCCATGATATGGAAAAACTCTTCAGGGACAACAGTCATGTAACTGGCACACATTCACAATCTGAGATACTGACGTGTTTGACAGGAATAAGACCTATTTGAGTTAAATAAAAGCTGTTTTATGTGTTAAAAGGACAGTGAAATCTGTTACAACAGCCCTTAAAAAGCAAATTCTATACTACGGGTGATACGAAAGAAGACGACTAGACCAGGAACATTATGGGTTTTCATTAGTGCACTTTGTGAAGTTGAGTTAAAGTAGAAACAGTCTGAATTACATTATTATTTTGTTAAATAAAAAGGTTAATTTGCACTTCATTGGTCACTTTATAAAGTAGATTTGGCAACACTTAATATAATAATATTAATGGTCAATACAAAGAGAAAGTCAGTCATTATGTCCATGATGGGAGATCTGAGAAATCAGCTGATGTGAAGAAAGCACCGTTAGGTGGATGGCCAAATGGTGCCTTGCCCAGCGTTTAAGAGCAGCCCAGGCCTGCCCTCGCTTGTGGGAGTAGAGAGAGGCTCCAGCACTGTAAAACCATAGTATGCAAATAAAAATTCGAATGGGCCATGTTTCGCTTGCTCTCAAAATGACAATGAGAATGGATTCTTTGTTATGGTTAATACTAAAATGGATGTTGTTTACTTCAAAAATATTTGCAAAATGGAAAAACTGAGTTTAGTTCACCGTTTCTATTCACTGTTTTGACAGGAAGACACTGGGTGGAGAAAACAAATGTAACACATTTTAATCATTAAATGGAACTGACAAAGAAATGCAAAGGAGAGGAGAGCCTGAATCACACAGTGAAGTAAAGCAGAGTAATAAGGCAGGATATTAAATGGGATTTCAAGAAAGGAAGAGGAAATAACACAAACGGCACTGCCTGCGTCTCATCTTGAGCTCACGGAACTCGATGTACTCATGGCACATAGACAGCGTTATTCACTCCAGACCCCAGAACAGAAACCCAAGGCATTTATGCGGTCTGGATGTCATACAAAAACACAACTGCACGGAGCTGATGTTACCCATTAAGGCTCTGAGAAATAGTTTGCATCATTAGGAGTGCCACTTATATAATGCATTAAGTGAGGCAATTATAGATCAAGTTAAACCTTGAAAAGAGACACCCAAAGGTAATAAGCACAAACAAAAGATTCAAGAAGTGCTTTGAAAGCAAACCTGCAGTACTTGTAGAATAAATCACTGCAAGGATATAGTGGATACACCAAAATGACAGAGAAAAATACTTCAATGAATAATACCTGAATGATGTTGAAAAAGCTATTTGATACAAGGCAGAAAGTTCACGATTTCTATCAATCAAACACAAGCAAATAGTTCCTAAACTTAAAGTAAGAAAAGTTCACTACATTCAAAGAAATGTGCCAACACTGGACGTACTGTTAACGGTAAAAATGTTTTACTTTATCGAACCATAATTTTAACTGGGGACAACTGACTATCACTCTGGTTCAATGTGCATGAGGTTAGGATTCAAGCTCTGTTTTACATTCACTTTCTTAGCAGTGGTATTGACAGCACATTACAATACTCAACCACTTACATTCTTTGAAGGAAAGTAAAAAGCCACACTACTCTTAAAAAGTTTGGGGTCTGTAAGATTGTTTTTTTTTTTTTTTAAGAGAAATTAATACCTTTGTTTTATAAAGAGATATTAAATTGATCAAAAGTGACAGTAAAGAAAGAAAAATGCTGTTCTTTTGAACATTGTTCATTAAATAACTCAAAATCCTGACAAAAACTGCAATACACATTTCACAAAAATATCAAGTACCACAACTGTTTGCAATATCGATAATTAAATGTTTCTTAAGCACTAAATTTTATACATATATATACACTGCCCTCCAAAAGTTTGGAAACACCCCTGGCAAAGTGGTTTTGGAAAAGCAGTATGATAAATCCTTATCATTTTTTGGTGCAAATACATTAAAGTAACTTGAAAATTGTTATCGCTGGTCTTCAATGATAATGTCATTTTGATTACATAATAATGGCAATATATTATATCAAAGTCAGACATGCCCCTTTGCCAGCTGTGACGCCTGGTTACTGGTTTAAACTTGGCCCAGGTTTTTTAAAAGATTTTTGGGTCAGCACACCTTAATAGCTTCAACAATTGATTGCCAATTAAGTTTAGAATACAATGAATTTAGGCCCAGATTATGCAGAGCTGTAATAGCTGCTAACGGAGGATATTGTGATGAATCGAAAATGTATGTTTTTTCTAAGTATAAACTGTTTATGTAATAAAATATGTTTTCGTAGTTTGTGTCATCCCTTATCAGTGCAAAATTATCACAAATTAAAAAGGATTCATGCCAATATTGTCCAAAACCCCACTTTTCTAGGGCGTTTCCAAACTTTTGGAGGGCAGTGTGTGTACATATATATATATAAAAGATATTAAAATAGAAAGCATTTTACATCATAATAATGCCACATTTTACTCCATCTTTAATCAAATTAATTCAGCCTTTGTGATCTAACAGACTTCTTTCACAAGCATTAAATCTTACTGACCCCAATCTTTTAAACTTTAGTGTCTCTGTAGTGTTTCTTTATGTGCACGATGTATATTAATGGCTACAAAAGTCTGCAAAAAAAAGAAAAAAAGAACTATAAGACTATATTGCAAAGTGATATGCACAGATCCAATCTTTTTAAGTTTAAAAAAAAAAAAGAAAAAAGCATACATGCAATAATGCCTGGTCTGTGCCAATGACTGTAAGTGTAAATGCAGTCATACTGTATAGTCCAATCAGATAAGATGCTTGACATTTCTGAAAGGTAAACAGCAGGGGGCAGAGTGGAGTGACTAATTCTAAAGTAAGGAAAACAAAAACATCTTAGGCTCAAATTTGCTCTTAGCAGCAATGGCTGTCAGGTCCACTGCTAATTAAAATCACAGCCCTGAGTAGAGTGGTTCATTACTGGAATAATTTTCCTGATATAAAAGTACCTTCATACATGCATGTAAAGCTTATCATAGTAATTTACATTTTCTACATATTCATTTTCAGACAATTCAATTTAGCTGTTAAATGAACACTTGCTATAAAAACCACTGTTGAACTCACTGTAAAAAATAAAACATTGTGAATTAACATATTGTGATTAGTTAATCAAATCAAAACTTGATTAACTTGAAAACTGCCAATTAAACTTACCCTTTGTTTAGATTTCCATCTGACTGCATTTAAACGCTTGATAAAATTTGATTATTTTATTTTATTTTTACAGCATGATACTTCAGTAAAATGTTTGCTGTTCACTTTGAGAAGTTTGGGGGGTGTTTTCTTTACCCAGGAAGAACAAGACCCAGGCATACTGGATGTTATCATTTTCTGGATTAAAATTTACTTAAAAAATAGATTAAGATTAAATCTTATATGTTCACTACCAGTCAAAAGTTTTTGGACAGTAAGACATTTAATTTTTTTTTAAAGAAGTCTGTTCTGCTCACAAAGCCTGCATTTATTTGTTCCAAAGTACAGCAAAAACAGTAAAATTCTGAAATGCTTTTACTATTTAAAATACCTGTTTTCAATTTAAATATATTTTAAAATGTAATTTATTCCTGTGATTTCAAAGCTGATTTTTTAGCACCATTACTCCAGTCACATGATCCTTCAGAAATCATTCTAATGTTCTGATTTGCTGCTCAAAAAAATGTTTCCTGAACAGCAAATCAGCATATTAAAACAATTTCTGAAGGATCATGTGACACTGAAGACTGGAGTAATGATGCTGAAAATGTAGCTTTGATCACAGGAGTAAATTACATTTTAAAATATATTCAAATAGAAAGCAGTTATTTTTAATAGTAAAAATATTTCAAAATTTTACTGTTTTTACTGTACTTCGGATCAAATATAGGCTTGGTGAGAAGACTTTTTAAAAAACATTAAAAATCATACTGTTCAAAAACTTTTGACTTGTAGCGTAATGCATACAGCCATTATTGCATTTCTCTTGCATGCAATGCAGCCCTAATATGGACGAATTAATGCAATACATTTTTTTGTTTGTTTTTCAAAGCTCCAAATGCTTATAAATGAGAAAATATGTAGGTTTACATGCATAAAGTGGTAGGAATATCAATTCTAGATGATACAGCCATTTAATTTCCTCTTTAAAATGTCACAGCGCAACTTTAGGTTGATTAAATGTAAACGGATAATAAATGATCAATGAACTATAAAATGTGAAAAATTCGAATGAATCTTACTGTCCTAAAGAACTCGCAACACATGATTCAAAAACAATAAAAACAGAATGAATTAACACCAAAAGGAGAGAAAAAGATAGAGGAAGAACACTGGAAAGGGCATGTAAGTAAAAAAAAAAAAGTGGTAGATTAAAGCGCTAAAAGGAAGTGCCAAAACTATAAGCACTGATTATATCAGGATAAGGTGGGCAATTAAGTGCTTGGTCATGTTCTGCATTAAAAACCTGCCGTTTAATGGGGGTCGAGCTACATTTTAAGGTGGGTGGGACCTGATGGGGGCTCCCCTAAGCCTAGAGCCCTGAGATTTTGGCATTCCAACAGGAAGCTGTCTAAATCTGCTCCACTCACTAGTGGATTGCTAAAGAAGAGGTTCTGATCTGGAGGCAGACCTCCATCCGACCCCCAGTCGGAGTCAGAATCGGAGCTGCCGTCAGCTGAGCCCTCTGTGGCTGTGGGCGGATAGCTGAGCTGCTCCAGCTGCTCCACCAGATCGTTAAACTGCATGGCCGAACTGTCTTCCGAACGCACCGAATACGCAGGGAAGTTAACCATCGAGCTAGCCTCGGATAGGTTCTCGGAACCAGGCAGACGTAGGGAGGATGAGGAGTCGGGACCTCCGAAACCGAGCGAGACTGAGTCGCCGACAGAACCTAGTGGAAGGTTATCCAGTGAGCTACACTCGGAGCGGTTGTTGACTAAAGAACTGGTCTCGGAACGGCCGAAGGCACTCTCGGGGAACGTGTTAGCATTGCCGTTGAGATCTTCGAGACCGAGAGCGTACGTAGTGGGCTGAATTCTATCACCATATTGGAACCTCCCAGGATTTTCTTCGTCAAACCCATAACAGTAGGCCTCCGCACCACCAGCGTAAAATGAAATCTCAGCCGGATCGTCATCTATGTACTCTTCGCTAACATGCAACTGTGCGCAGGACATCGGGATCTGGTATGACATCTGTCGAACGCGCATTAACTCTGCCTCAAACGCTTCAGGTGTGAGGAAACCCGTTTTCGGCCCACTGCTTACACCACCCACCCCTACTCGCTCGCTATCCTCATTGCCATTTTGGGAGGGCCGTGCACTAGGGGAACTACTCTCTACACACACAAACGAGGGGCCGCAGTCTCCTGCTGCCTGGATATGAGTGGCACCTGGGAAGGCGTAGGTGGATTGGGAGTTGGTCTTGATGGAGTCCTGCTGCATTGGGCTGGGGGCTCTGACGGGCTGCTGCGTCTGCTGGAGATGCACGGGCTGGTTTGGGGTCTCCGTCCGCATGGGTGAGCTGGGGGCATGCAGGGAGTGGAAGGAGGCGGTGACAGAGGAAGGAGGTATTGGACACCTTAGACTGTCATTAAAGGACAGATTCTGAAATGGATGGGTAAGGTAAAGAGAATGGATGAAAAAGTCAGTGGTTATTCTTCACATTGGTATTGTTGAGAGATCGGCTGTGTGTCTGACCTAAGACTCTACTGACCTGTTTTGGCACATCAGAAGCCAAGGAACGTGTTGACATGCGAATCTTACTGTTCCTCCTGTAAAAATGGCATAGTCAGTGCAAAGACGAAAAACATAGAGAGAAAAGCACTATGACAAAAGGGTTAACAAAGGACGGTCCAGTATCCAACATTAAACTGCTTTTAGGCGAGCCTTTGAAATAAATATTTACCTCTGGTAAGGAGTTCTTCTCAACCCGCTGTCCCTCACATACTCAACAAGCTGCTTTTGCGTCCTCCCACTGTCACATATACAAAAAGTGTTTAAGTTGTGTTAAAAAGTAACATAAAAACAACAATTTGTCATTTGCAAAATATGCGATTTTTAGGGCTGCCCCCTAATAGTCGACCGTTAGTCACCGTTAGTCAACGAGAAACGCCTTTGTTGACCAAAATTTTATTAAACGCTTAGTCGCAGAAAAGAAAACCCACAGGAAGTGGTGAAGTCACGCACTCGGTGACGGACAGATCGATAACAGCTGTCTATGTGGTAATACAGTACATCGGGCAGGACATCAAAATGCTCATCTATTATTCACCGACCTCAAATATGGCTTTTCATTTGAACTAGCAACTATACATGACAACTCAATCTAATGTTAATCTATTAAAATGTGCACTATTCAAGTGTCTCTGCGGAGTTTGGAAACTGAACAGTAGCTCATTGCATTACATATGGAGGTGCCGGTGCGGTCACTTGCTCTTAAAAGAAATTTTTTTTAATCTGTAAAGACTCTACTTTTATTTGTGTGCATTCAGAATAACAACGAAACATTGTGCTTTTGTAAAATAAAGAAAGCAAACAGGATGCACTTTCTGTCGTCTCTGTATCTGTGAACTCGAGCACAAAATTTCGAAACTCTGTGTAAACTTGCCTTTCAGACATAAAATATAACTATACAGAGCGAAATGTGCCAATTAAAATAGAAAACAAATATTCTCCGATTACGTAATCCGTATGAAACATGCATACAGGTGCATCCACTTCTGCGGAGATAACAAGTCAGCGTCGCTGACTTCATCTCTTAAGCCGAAAACAAAGAAAGCACTAGTTTGTGAATAATTTATTAAAATGTTAATGCAGTCTCCTTGCTGTTTTTCCCTGACACATTTATAATTATTATATCTGCCGGTGGCAAGCTTTTTTTGGGTGCACTTGAGCGCTCATTAGGCTACGTAGGCAATTAAAGGCTCATTATTATAATTTATATGGTTTATTAATAAATGTGTGACTAATAGTCGACTAATGCTTAAAATAAACAACTACTAGTCGACCACAAAAATCTTTAGTTGAGGGCAGACCTAGTGGGTATACACTATTGTTCAAAAGTATGGGGTTGGTAAGATGTTTAAATGTTTTGGAAAGAAGCCTTTTATGCTCACCAAAGCAGCATTACAGAATTACAGTAAAAACTTTAATGTTGTGAAATATTGGAACAATTTCAAATAACTTTTCTATTTGAATATAATATTAATTTAAAATGCTGTTTAGTTCTGTGAAAAACAAAACCTAAATATACTAAAACTACTTAAAAAAAAAAAAATTCCACACAACTTCTAAACAAAATCTTATATTTGAACAGTAACGTACAGTGCAATGCAACTTCATCAATATATAATTGAAATAATATGAAGTAAAAAAGTATGAAGTAATTTTTTTTTAAAGTAAAAGAAAAAAAAAAGCATTTTGGATACAGTTTATGGAATACTGGAAAATATTTTAGTTACTTATGTAATTACCTAATGATAAGTACAGAGTTCTAGATATTACTCGACTGTGACCCTGGACCACAGGTAGCACGGGTATATTTGTAGCAATAGCCAAAAATACATTGTATTTGTCAAAATGATCGATTTTTCTTTTATGGCAAAAATCATAAGGATAAATATTATCATAAATATATAAAAAGTTAATTTTTGCTTAGTAATATGCATTGCTAAGAACTTCATTTAGACAATTTTAAAGGCGATTTCTTTAAGTATTTAGATTTTTTTGCATCCTCAGATTCCAGATTTTTGAATAGTTGTATCTCGGCCGAATATTGTCCTATCCCAACAAACCATACACCAATGGAAAGCTTATTTATATTTATGTAAATTCCCATTTGAAAAAACTGACCCTGACTGGTTTTGTGGTCCAGGGTCACAATTGTACATTAATGTAATTGCACTGAAAGCAAGTGTGAATCTTTGGTACTAAAAAATTCATTTTGTGACAAATATCACTAAGTTATGTACTACCAGTTAAGTAAAACAGATTTAGTCAGTTCATTCTATGAAGGTTTCTTCCGACTGACTTAACTAGTAATTCTGCTACACTGGTTGTGCTGTATGTTTGTTTGTGCTTGGAACTCACAACGACAGTTCAATAGAAAGACTAAGAATCAATGCAGGAAACGCTAGCATAATCACAGAAGAAATATTTACTCTAGAACAGCATGTTAAATAGTATATCACCAACCCACGTCAATATAATCATATGTGTGCACCTGTATCTGAAGGAGGATCCTCTGCTGAAGAAGATAGCTTTGGATTTGGGCTGTGGCTGATCTAACAGACGGAAAAATGAGTGATGCTCCACACAGTTCTTCCAGAAGATCTTACACTGATCTCGACTGCCCATTAGAAATTCCAACGTATCCTGATGAGGACCCTGTGGAACGAAAGGTTGATCAGTCACTGAAAAAAGACTGAACTTAAGAACTTCCATTTCAGATGAAACGCAACAAGAGGAAGCATATGGTTCTCATTCTTAGCACCCCATGTAATTGATCCCGACAGAATAACAAACATCACTCTGAATACTTTTAAATGTTTACTTGGGGGTAAGAGAAAGTCCCATCCAACCAAGCTCCTGAGCTTTAACATATTACTTCTACACTGGGTACACTGGGATCTGTATGTTCTGGGAATCCACAGACTGATTACACAGCATTGTATTTCTCCAGAATTGTCTGTTTTGGTGGAGGTATGTATTGACGTCCTGACTTGTCATACACTATGTTCTGTCCACTTTAAATTGAGGCAGTGTGTCTAAAATATATAACGTGTGGGTATATAATGTTAATTTGATACTCACATGAACTTCTGGGTGCAATTTAATTAAAAATCGTTTCCTCTTGAAGCTCAGCTTCCGAATTTTAGACCAGTTGAAAGTGTTAATTTTGGTGTGGCCCTGAAAAAAAAAAAAATTATAAAAATAAGATGAATAAAACAATACATGCACGTAACCACGTATCAGCTGAATTTTATATCAATTTACTACAATAAAAATGCATTTAAATGCACTAATAATTTGACTAAAATAGAGCACGAACACCAACTTTTTTTTTTAACACTATGAACTCTATGAATATTATATTCACGAAGACGATACATTTGTCCATGTACCTGAAAGACCTGCAGGCCCATGTGCGCGACAGCCAGGTTGATCTTGGTGCCTTCTCGGTCAGCGGCGGGATGAAAGCGAACCCCATACATCTCCAGTTTACGAGCAATCTCCAGAACCTGGAAATCTGATTCTGCTGGGGTCTGCCCACTACACACAAAAAAGCAAAGACAAATATTTTAAAAAACATTTAACAAACAAAAAGATAGTACCACAGAAAAAAAACTCAAAGCCAATGTGGAGTGATAAAGCATATTTTGTAGCCTAGAATATCATTTTATAGCAAAGGTCTTCAACTTTTACATAACCCCACAATTTCTTCTGTACTCACTTAATAATAACTTCATTAAAACATACACTGCTGTTCAAACGTTTGGGATCAGTAAGATTTTTAATATTTTTTAAAGTAGTTTCTTATTCTCATCAAGGCTGCGTTTATTTGATCAAAAATACAGATTGCATTGCAAAAATTATGATGTAAAATTTTTCTATTTTAATACACATTAAAATCTAATTTATTCCTGTGATCAAGGCTGAATTTTCAGCATCATTACTTCAGTATTCAGTGTCACATGATCCTTCAGAAATCATTCTAATATTCTGATTCATTATCAGTGCTGGAAACAGCTGTGCTGCTTAATAGCTTTTTAGAACCTGTGATACTTTTTCCAGGATTCTTTGATGAATAAAAAGTTAAAAAGAACAGCATTTACTTAGAATAGAAATCTTTTCTAAGAATATACACTACTGTTGAAAAGTTTGAAGTCAGTAAAATTTTATTTTTTTTCTTTTTGAAAAAAATTAATACTTTTATTTAGCAAGGATGTGTTAAATTGATAAGCAGTGATAGCAACCATTCATTTATCTATTCCCCAAAACATTATATTATACTATACTACAGGGCTTCTGAACGCTTGAATCTGACTGGCTGATGAACACATACACAACTCCCATAATTCCACACACAATGATGGCATCTTGAAACTACGCCTTTGTTTCTTTGTTTGTTTTGAACATGCACCCTCTAGCAGTGAAAACGTTAGGGGTGGGAGAAAAAAAAAAATGATTCTCAGATGCATCGCAATTCTCTCTTCAACAATTCTGAATCGATTCAGAATATTTCTTTTCATTCATATATCATTCTTTAGATATGCTTTTATTAATGCTGTTTTGAATGCAGTACCATTAGATGCACGAAACTCGCACACTGACAGACTTTCACGTGTGCTTTGTGTTTGTTGTCCTGAAGATCGATTGCGCCTGTGGTTAAATGGACTTGAAGAAAACCCATAACTATTGTCTGTAAACTTTAGGATACTTAAAGAACCCTTATTCTTACTAATTAAATAAGTAATTGTTTAAAAAAAAAAGTAGCCTGCTTATATAATAAAAAAATAAAATTGATAACAAAATAAATTTGATATAAAATTTATTTATATAAATATGAAAATATAGCCATAATAATAATAATAATAATAATAATAATAACAACAAGTTTAATTTGTATAGCGCCTTTCCCAAGCTCAAGGACACTTCACCATACCAAGCAATATAATCAGTACATACACAGACAGACAGTAGACATTTGCCAAGTCCAAAATATGTGATTACAGTTGCAAACCATAGTAATAATCCAAACAACTTAATACAACAGACAGTCAGATACAACATTAAACCATAACAGTTTAAGAAGAAACAGATAATGAACGATAATATTGGTTAAACAAGTTTAGACTTTAACTCGTACAGTGTGTAGTAATATTGAAAACCAAGAATGTGGCGCATCCTGATGTTGAGTTGACAATGAAAATCGTTATTGAACTGAACCGTGAAACCAGTGAAAATTCGCACTCCTACTTTTAAGATGGCAGTACTGACATATACAAAGATTCCAACTATAAAAAAAAACTGCAATTTTGGTTAAAATGTATGGTTGTAAACACATTTACATAGCAGAAGAATTAATTGGGGAAAAAAATGTAGATCAAAAATCGTTTTGGAATCGGATCGTGAAGTGCCTGAAGATTCCCACCCCTAGAAAACATACATATTGTGCCTTTAAAATTTCTTTTTACCTTGTTAAAATCAGCTCTTTTCACAGAAACACATTTTGCTGCATGTGTCTTCAAATGCTAATGAGCTCTGCTCACCCCGCCCCTCTCTTCTGTGGGGTGACAAGCCGTTCTCATGAGACTCTTACTTTAGCCGCATTTAGCGGCAAAACTTGCTAACTAGTACATTATTAGGAAAGGTGATTTGCAATTATACATAAAAAAACCTTACACTCACTGTAGGCAAGGCTGGATCACGAATGATTTGTGCAAACATACACGCATTTATGTAGATCGGGGAGTGCATTCCCTAAAAAAACAAAAGTAATCCTCTGCATCCTCTGTGGCTCAGATGTTGGGAGCAAATGACGACTGCTATGTTCATTATTACATCCATCAACAAAACATCTCAATTGCTTAGAAGCCATTCTTGCATTGCCCTTCACCGGATTCGACACAATGGTGGACTGTTTACGGTAAAACAGCAGTCTCAATCAACTATTGTGAGAGCCGACTGGGTCTGTGTGACGTCACACAGCCAAGAATCAGAGAATGGCTTGATTTGAAGAAGGGCATATTATTTATAGGGATTAAAAAAATACCACTGGGTGGATTTTTATCATTATAGGGTGGTTGCGTACACACACTGCCAATACACAATTGTTCAAACAACATGTAAAAGTGAATTTTGCATTCAATGACCCCTTTAAGGAAAGCACATACTCTCTTTCTTCCGCTCTCTCTCCCTTATAAGCGCCCACACATACAGTACGGACACACGCTCACACACAAAACCTACATCCTACCATTTCTGCGTAAACCGTGGGGGATGGGCAAACATATCCCAGTAGTGTTGAGTAGCGTTCTGGCTAATCGTGGGCAAATGTTAGAGCAGTGCCAGATCATCAGCGCACTCTAATTTTGCTCATCCTTTAAGCTGCTCAATCTGCTTAAGCCCCTCCCCCTTCCCTTGTAGCCGTATGGCTAATAAAGAGCCTTGAGCCACTGGATTACAATCGCAGCCTCACATAGCCGCTGACACGGCCGACCTGCAATACTTCTCTCACAGCCAAAGCCTCAGATTAAATGCACCGGAAATGCACCATTACAAAGAGCCAAAAAAACAAAGCTGATACGTTTGACAAAAACGGACAACTCTGGTATCGTAAAACTACGGTGGCCGAGAGAGCTCAACGCGTTGCAACTTAAGAAAACGCATGCAAACAGAAAAAAAGACAACAAATTAAGAAAACATCTTCATCAGTTTGACAACACAGGCGCTGCAAATCCTCGCAACGCAAACACAAATACGGAAACGCGCTGCAAATTCTCACAACACAACCAAACACAGAAAGGCGCTGCAAATAGCACAGACCACAACGTAAATGTTTCAGGGGGACCTCAAAAAGTGACAAACCCAGCTGGGACCTGATTATTATTATTATTATTATTATTATTATTATTATTATTATTATTTTATTCAGTTTCATCAGCGAACAAAAAAACAAGGCAGCATTGCACATTTCAAATTGCAAATTCAACTGCAAAAAATAAATAAATAACAGCAGAAAGAGAAAACACACAAAATGAATACAAACATACCAAAAGAAAAAAAAAAAAAGGAAATTCCAGGGCAGTTACATAAATTTGAAAAGCTTGAAAATTTTTGTTTTTATGAGCTTCTTATTTTGAGATCTCATATTAGAGAGGGTTTCAAGGTATATTTTAAGATCAGTGTTACAAAATGTAATATATAATGATTTCTTCTGACTTACTTTTGACTTGTGAATATAAAGCTTTGCTAAGATAATAAGAGATTTATAATATAAACCTGTTTATCAGAAAAAGAGGGGTTTTGAAAACAAATTAAAATATCATGAAAATCTAAATTAAGGGGTTTGCTTAATTTCTTTGTTATGTCTGTTTTTAAGTCAGTCCAATTGAAATAGCATAAGGGCAATAGAAAAATAAATGTCCAGTATCTGGACCTGATTATTTGTTCAGTGGGTTTTGGTCAGAGAGGTGTTGTGGCTAACCCTAACTAAAAGGTGAATTTTTTTGTTCAACATCCTGATCATTGGTCTTTTGGATATTATTAGACTAATCTGACGAATTACACACTTAACTGTGAAACGTTATTAACTTAATTGCAAATAAATATATAAATAAATAAATATATGCAAATAAATATAACGTTCAAAGTTCACGAAAAAATTCTGCAATGCTTCATTAATGATTAAAATCAGGTCAAAATTCAGGTCCCAGCTGGGTTCGTCACTTTTTGAGGTCCCCCTGAAACATTTCCGTTGTGGTCCGTGCTATTTGCAGCGCGTTTGTGTGTTTGGTTGTGTTGTGAGAATTTGCAGTGCGTTTACGTATTTGTGTTTGCGTTGCAAGGATTTGCAGCACCTGTGTTGTCAAACTGATGAAGATGTTTTCTTAATTTGTTGTCATTTTTTTCTGTTTGCATGTGTTTTCTTAAGTTGCAGCGCGTTGAGCTCTCTCGTCCACTGTATAAAAACACTATTTTTTTTTACATTATTTTCATACTTCTGCAAATTTGTTTTCTTTAAGACTATTTTGTAGGCCACATAGCATAAGTTTTTAAGGATTGTTCATGCCTGATGCACGTCTAATGTTTAATAGAGGGTTAGCAACAACCATGACTAACAATGAAGATGCTGCTAAAACATTTCATTTCTATCATTATTTATTAATCTGGAAGTATGAGAAAGCTTGAAAAGGATTATCTGTCCCATATTATCATATTATGTCAAATAGTCTCTGCAAGCTCTTAAAACAACATCTTTCCAAAGTTCAAGCAGAGAGAGAAATTGCAGTGCACCTTGAACTGCCTCTAAATCCTATAAACTGCCACACACAACAATCACTTACACACTATCAGACCTCTTCTCACCAAATAAACTCAGCACCAAATGGAAACAGGCTGTCATTCAAGATTACCAGGGGAGTCTGTATTTAAAGTTCAGTTAAATGTTGCACTCGAAAAAAAAAAAAAACTGGACATGAAAAAGATAAACCTACTTTTGTGCCATAAATTCCCTGTGCTAATTCCTGGTGGTCAGTTCCATGAAATTTACAAATGCAAAGCCTGACAGGCTGAGATAAATAAAAGAGAACAACGCACAAGCATAGACTGTCAGGCCAAAACAATAAATGTCTTACATGTGTCTGCGGTGGAGCTCCATGATCTTTTCTTGCACACGTTCCTGATATGGCAGCAGTTTACTCATCTTCAGAAACTCCCTGTCTGCTATGTCATCATAGTCACCGATCTCAGCTGTGTGTGTGGGGGGAAAGAGAACGGTAAAGGGTCAAAGACAAATAAAAGTGTCCAAGAAAAAGAAAAGAAAAAATGTTCCAAGTTCTTGGAAATGTACTGCTTGTATTCAAGTTGGTTTCATATGGTTCTGAAAAAGTTTTCTACCATTTTAAACCTTTAAAATGACTGAATGACTGTAATGTGGAATAAAAGGCAACAAATTCAAGAAACGTTTAAGTACGTTGAAGTAAAATGCAAAATGCACACTTGCATGTTTCATGTTCTGTAATATATTAGAATATTTTTTAAAGCATGATGCTGTTTGCTTTTCACTGCCATTATGGACGAGCAGGGCATATTTTAAAATTTCTTCTTTTCTGGTCTAAAAAAAAAAAAACTTTTCACTTTTCACTGTTGGGTGAACTATCCCTTTAAGCACCAAATTAGCATATTAGAATGATTTCTAAAGAATCATGTGACACTGAAGACTGGAATAATGGCTGAAGAAAATTCAACATTGCCATTACAGGGGAAAATTAAATTTTTAAATTACACTACCAGTCAAAAGTTTTTGAACAGTAAGATTTATAATGTTTGTTTGTTTTTTTTTTTTTAAAGAAGTCTCTTCTGCTCACCAAGCCTGCATTTATTTGATCCAAAGTACAGCAAAAAACATGTTCACTAGTTAAAATAACTGTTTTCTATTGGAATATACTTCAAAATGTAATTTATTCCTGAGCTAAATTTTTAGCATTATTATTCCAGTCTTCAGTATCACATGTTCTTCAGAAATCATTCTAATATGCTGATTTACTGTTCAAAAAACATGTTTTATTATTATCAACATTTAAAAGAGTTGAGTACATTTTTTCAGGATTCGTTGATGAATAGAAAGATCCAAATACTAGCTTTTATCTTCAAAAAGAAGCTTTTCTAACATTATACACTATACCTTTAAAAAGCTTGGAGTCAGTATAATTATATAAAAAAGAAATTATAACAATTAATACTTTTATTTATAGCAAGGGTGCTTTAAATTGATCAAAAGTGATGATAAAGACATTTATAATGTTACAAAAGATTTCTATTTCAGATAAATGCTGTTCTTCTGAATTTTCTATTCATCAAATGAAGCTGTTTTCAACATAATACTAATAATAGATGTTTTTTGAGCAGCAAATCAGAATATTAGATGATTTCTGATGATTTCATGTGACTGGAGTAATGATGCTAAAAATTCAGCTTTGAAATTTTAAATCACAGGAATAAATTAGAAAAGAGTTATTTTAAATAGAAAAATATTTCAAAATGTTACTGTTTTTGCTGTACTTTGGATCAAATAAATGCAGGCTAGGAGAGCAGAAGAGACTTCTTTAAAAAACACTGAACCATTAAAAAACTTCTGACTGGTAATGTATAATAAAATAGAAAATGTTTATTTTAAATTGTAAAAATATTTCACAATATTACAATTTTACTGATCAAATAAAAGCAGCCTTGGTGAGCATAAGAAATTTATTTTAAAACATTTTGAACAGCAAATGTGTAAATCTGTTATTTTAGGGGTTGCACCATTTGATATTTTACTACCTGAAATCACCATAAATAACCTGTCAAATTATCTGATGTTTCAAAAGATTCGCTAATCTTGATGCACAGTAAGAAAGCTGCAAAAGTCATCTGTGATATCTATTGTTTTATGTTTTTTTTTTGTTTCTTAATGTTGTCATGTTCAAATCACTGAACACACGTGTGTTTTCCATTTTTTTAATGCATTTTAGAGGCAGAAAACTAATTATGTCAGTGACCAACGATGCAAAGCAGAGACAAAACAGAATCAGTGTAGGATAATAGATGTAAAACATTATAGAGGTTCACTTCAAACTATACATACATTGCACCAAATGAGAAGCCAGCAGGGCGGCAGTGTTTTCCGTACAGTTCAATCGGCCGTCTATTAGATCCCTCTTGATCTGCAGAGAAAACAAGTACCTGGGAAAAAAAAAAGCACATAATTACAAGCATCGTTCACCTTGTAAGTACATAAAGCATGGATGATGATTTCTGAACATCCTACCTAGTAAACTCTTCCTGAAGCTGACCAGGATCTGGAGGAAAGAACTTTACCGACAGCCGAAAGAGTGTGTTCATCGGTCCTGTGGATAGCAAGTATAAACACACAGGTTTCAAAGACCCCAAAATCCTAAAAACTAGGGGTGTAACGGTACACGGATGTCACGGTTCGGTACATACCTCGGTTCGGGGGGTCACGGTTCGATACGATTTCGGTACAACAGAAAAAAAAAAATAAAAAAAAAATAAATAAATAAAAAACAACAAATCTATGCTACGTTTCTTTTTATTTATTTTGCACAGACTGTAGTACAAATGAAATTTTTTCCACCTAGATGTGAAAATACTAAATATTATATTAAATTATAATGTTTATATAATCTGCAGTACATATATACATACAAGGAATAAATACTTGAAATATATTTGATTTAGTTGACAGATAAACAAGGGTTAAAAACAGTGCGACACATAACGTAGCCTATAAATGCTGAGTTTCAGTTCATTTTGTGACAGCAAGGAAACTGAAATGGCAGAAAGCGACATCATATTTGTTTTCTTTATTTTACAAAAGACCTTTTACTGTATGCATTATTAATAAGACAATAAATGGCAGTGTTTAAAGTTGATTTTGCTGGTATAAGGAAACAGTTGAAGTAATTGCGCCAGCGCACACACACACAAAACATAAGTTCCAGGCTTCCAGCATTGCTAACTTGACAGCGCAGTTGGTACTTTATCAAAATAAAGTACAGTGAACCAAACATCAGCGCGCCCACCTCATTTTGTCTAAAGTACAAAGCCTATAATTTACATAATAAATAATAGTTTAGCATTTAGATACATCGCAAATATGGAAATATTATGGAATATTTGGATTTGTGCCGAATGAGAGAGGTAGGATACATGAGCACAAACCTCCATTTCGCAAACAGTTGAATGCGTAACGCACTCACTTTGTCAGTGAGGGACGCGTTCAGAATCAGAACGTGATCGCGGTCTAGTGGTCTTTGTTTTCAAATGTGCAACTCGTGGCATTTGCTGTTCTTCTGCTGGCGGTTATAAAACAGAGTTGCATTACTGCGGGCGCCCCCTTCTGGATTGAGGGTGAATTGCCTGTATTCGTTGTAAGGCCTCATGCACCGAACCGAGATGTCAGTACCGTGACGGTTCGGTAAAAATACATGTATCGTTACACCCCTACTAAAAACAAAACAGAAAGTGTACTTACGTCTCACTTGTTTCACTATGAGCTTGGTGGGCTCCAGCCAAACCTGTAGAAGCAAAACAGTGCAGAGTAATAAGCCTGGCATTTCAGCTTTCAACCACCTTATAAAGTCTAAGCAATAAATAATACAAATAACCTCTCACTCTTTCAAACTAGGCCTACATCTGTTTTTGGCCTTTCAAGAAAGCACTAAAACTAAGGAACATCTCGGTCAAAGAGGCAACAGATGAGATCTTGAGATGCTGACTACACCAAAAACATATTTCAGGAATTTCTGGAAAGTTATTATCAGCTATTATTCAAGTGCTCCAGGATATGCATATTTTTAATTTAAACCTCTCTGTGCTTGGCTGTTTTGGGGTCTTGCATAAATGTGGATGATCTGTTTTAATTGTGTGTGTCTGCAGTTTGTAGACGCCCTGCTTCTCCAAGCACATCTGGAGCTGATTGTGGCAAGAATGTACCTTTTCTCACTCCACCTCCAGCTCCTTCCACTCCACTGATCTCTCATCTTTTACAGAATCATCACAACAACCCCGTACACACACATTCCACACCTGATTCAACTCTGTCCAAAAAAAGCTGGCCTGGCACATTTAAAAACAGATGGCCAACAGACCGTCTCAAGTATTCATCTCAAAATCACTTATGAAAGTTTTTACCAATAATAAAGATGAAAAAAAGATGCATTACGGTGATAATTAAAATGTGCTAGTGGGTTTATACAGCACAACAGCCCTTTGTTGTCAGCAAGCTCAGTATTTTTTTTCCCCAGGTATTTTCTCCATAAAGTTTTTTTTTTTTTTTAAATGACTAAACAGTTCTAAGCAACGAACCAATTCAATAATAAAACAAAAACCAAGTCAAGAAACAAACAAAAACTAAACCAAAAGTCAAATAAACCAAAAACAATAGCAAGGCTGCAATAAAAACATTATAAAACACTTAAAAGGATAATCCACTCAAAAACAAAAATTGTCATCATCACCCTCATGTCATTCCAAACCTGTATTTATTTCTACTTCTTTAAGAATGTTGGGAACCAAACTTTTCCAGTTCTCTTTGATTTCCTCTGTATTTTTGTCCATGCAATAGAAGTCAATGGGAACTGCAAATGTTTGGTTACCAACATTCTTTAAAATATTTTCTTTTCTGTTACACAGAAGAAAGAAATACAGGTTTGGAAAAACATAAATGAACAACACAAATTTTCCAGTTTTGGGTTCACTGTCTCTTTCACTGGCTTTTTAGTGCCATGTTAAAAATAAAAAAAATAAATATCTAAGATTACGAGATTAAAGTAGTAATATTTCGAAATGACGAAAATGTTTCGAAAATAAAGTCAAAATTCGAGAATAAAGTCAAAATATTTTGAGAACAAAGTTGAAATGTTTCAACGTTAAATATTATTTCCAATCATTTACTGTATTATACCGTGAATAAAACGGCTTGTGAACAGTCACTTACCGTTATATACCTCAGAAGAGACAACAATATAATTTGTTTACGAGTTGGAGTCCACTTCAACCTTTAGAACGTTTTATTGTTGTTTTTAATTAAATACATGTGAGGAATAAAAGGTTGGAAGCCACAGACATTTTTGCGGAGTAGGTGGTGGAATTTTCACAAAGAAAACCCTATCATTTACTGAATTGATTCACATGAATACAGCGATCTGTCACACCACATTAAAGAGCTTAAAAAAATATTATTGTAAGACACATTGTTTGTATTTCACTATAAAACTGATTTTGAAAGCTGAGACTTTGTTTTATATTAAAAATATATTTGTTTTGTACCAAAGTACAAAGCTTATTGCTATTATTGGGGGGCTGGTGCACTACAAATAGGCCTAATGGGGTAAACAGGGTTAAAGGAGAACTCCACTTCCAGAACAACAATTTACAAATAATTTACTCACCCCCTTGTCATCCAAGATGTTCATGTCTTTCTGTCTTCTGTCGTAAAGAAATTATGGTTTTTGAGGAAAGCATTTCAGGATTTTTCTCCAATAAAATGGACTTCATTTGTGCCCCTAATTTTGAACTTCCAAAATGTAGTTTAAATGCAGCTTCAAAGGGCTCTAAATGATCCCAGCCGAGGAACAAGGGTCTTATCTAGTGAAAAGATCGGTCATTTTTTTTGGAAAATAAAATTTTTAATATTTTTTAAGCACAAAAGCTTGTGTAGCAGAGGCTCTGGGATGCGCGTTCACAACGCTACGTACTATTGAATCATGTCGAAAGGTCACGAGTAACGTAGACGGAACTACAGACCCAGCGTTTACAAAGTGAACGTGCAAAGACTAAGAAAGTGCAAGTAAGTTTGTAAACACTGTTTACAAGCAAAAAGGTACAACAATGTCCTCCTCTCAAGTTGTAGGAGAAAATAAGATGGAATTTTTCACCATACTCAGAACACAAACAATGAACTACATAACGCGTAGTAGTGATGGGAAGTTCAGATCATTTTACCGACTTGGACCTTAGAGTCTCGTTCAGCAAAATGAACAAATCTTTTTCCCCCCCCCCGAGTCATTTCGTTAATTTTAGCACAATATAATTAAAATGTTACGTGTTACTTCCCTAACACATCTACTGCTTACACAAACGTTGATCACACTACAAATAAGACAAAACTATAATGCTATAAGAAACAAAAGATTAATTCATTGTTTACCTGGGTCTTTAGACTATGATTATCTCACCTCACCTCTTATCTGACAAGTTTTCGGCTTCGAGTCGTTCGTTCATCACGTGACAGCCCCATAAGGTGAATGAACGACACGGAAAACCCGAAGACTCGAAACAGGTGAACTAATTCCAGTACAGAACCTAATAGGATGTTGTGCATGCGCGACTGAACGAATTGCTCCTTGAGACGACTCGTTCTTCTCGAGTCACATTAAAGATTCGTTCAAAATAAAAGAATCGTTCAAGAACGACCTATTACTAATTCGTAGCATAGTGGACGCGCATCCCAGAGCCTGCGCTACACTAGCTTTTGTGCTTAAAGTATACAAATTTTTATTTAAAAAAAAAAAAAAAATTACCGATCGTTTCACTAGATAAGACCTTTCTTCCTCGGCTGGGATCATTTAGAGCCCTTTGAAGCTGCGTTTAAACTACATTTTGGAAGTTCAAATTCAGGGCACCAATGAAGTCCATTATAAGGAGAAAAATCCTGAAATGTTTTCCTCAAAACCATAATTTCTTTACGACTGAAGACAGAAAGACATGAACATCTTGGATGACAAGCTGGTGAGTAAATTATTTGTAAATTGTTGTTCTGGAAGTGGACTTCTCCTTTAAATAACAGAGCTACGGCGCCCTGCAAAGGAATGCCGATTGGGTGTGTGAGCTGATGTTAGGATAAAAAGTTGTTCCTGTTCAGTCTTTTAGTAAATATCATATTCCTGATATTAAGCCGTTTCAGCGAGTCCTTAAAATTGACTCTCTCATCCCAGTATGATGACGGGGCTGCCCAGATGCAACAATATTCAGATAAATTCTGGTGGCTTGGCAGCTTCTCCCTATGCTCCCAGTCCAGACCATTTGCATGCGCAATAAGGCTAAAATATTATAACTTAAATCGTAATTTCTACCATTTAAATTCTCGAAACATTTCAACTTTATTCTCAAACTATTATGACTTTAATCTCAATTTTCAATTTTCATACTCATTCTAACATGGCACTAAAACGCTGTCATTCTTCAAACGGATAGTTTACCCAAATGTAAAAATTCTGTCATTAATTAACTGGAACGACATGAGGGCGAGTAATTAATGACAGAATTTTCATTTTTGTATTAGCTATCCTTTTAAGCCTATTTATTATTAAAAAAGGCCTAATTTATTAAAATAGCTCATAGCTGCAGTAAAGTCTTCCACATTCGTGTGTTATAATTTTGTATAAATGTATCCTTTTAATGACATCCATTTGTAGGTATGTTATAAAATATCAAGATGTGTTCTTTAAGTTTATGTGCTTGTATCAGGCAGGTTTAAAGGGCACAGCAAACCTCTGGGGCCCAGAAGAGGCAGCACAAACAACATAATACACCTCCTCGTCTTTTAAGAGCTTAGCTGGGTTTTCAGAGGAGCGGGCCGTTTACAATCCCGTCTTTGTGTGAGCAGGGGGACTGTTTGTCAAGTGGCCACTTACCCAGTTCATCTGCAGGTTCTGAAACTCCAGACCAAAATAATCGCTCTCAATGAGATTGATCCGTCTGAACACTTCAGAGTAAAGAGTTTGCGCATCCGCTTTTGACTACAAGAGAGAGAGGAAAAACAACACATTCAATTAATGCACTTCTATCATGACAACTCAAGGAAGATTTTAGCATGGTAATGGATATGACAATGTTAATGTATTTGGTCTTGGTGGAATAGATCTGCTATGCTGTTTCTGCTGGTTATTGCTCTTGCTGTAGATTATGCTGCTGCTGCAAAGCAAGTACAGGAACTTGCTACTGCCAATACATACACCGATACAGTGCTGTAAGTATTTAAGACATCCTGTTGTTGCACAAATAGCATTTTTAAGTAGCAAATCTATGCAGGTGGAGCTGGGGAGGTGGAGGGTTTAAGAGGAACTCTGAATTCCGAAAGCATGCTGCGAAAAGCTCTAGTGAACAGCTTTTTGAATGTACAGCAGCAAGCTCATTGGCTGTGTATGCAACATGAACCAATTACCTTGTGCCAAGCACTTTAACAATTGTGAATATCATCAGTTTGTGTTAAGGACCAATCAGTCAAAAAAAAAAAAAATAAATAAAAAATAAAATAATCTATCTATCTATATATTTATCTATATCTATATCTATCTATATCTATCTATCTATATATATATATATAAAATTATTATTAATGTATTTATTTTAGGGCTGTCCAACAATTAATCGCATACTAAAAAGTTTGAGTTTGGCTAATATGTGTGTGTGTAATTTTTTATGTATATATAAATACACACAAATTAATGTATATATTTAAGAGAAATATGTTATTTATGTACACAATATATTTATTTATATATAATATAAATTATATAAAAACTCTAATACATACTTGTAAATATTTCTTAAATATATACATGTATGTGTTTGTATTTATATATACATAATAATTAAATAGCACTCACACATATATTAGGCAAACTCAAACTTTTATTTTGTATGCGATTAATCATGATTAATCGTTTGACAGTCCTATTTATTTTATTTTATTTTTATTTATTTTTTTGTCTGATTAAATTATTAGCAGGTTTTTTTTTTTGGAACCAATCCAACCTAATTTGAATTTAATGGTAATACAACATTGATTATTATTCTTGTGATGAATATCAGAATATTATGCAATAAGTAATACATTTCAGAAAGGATACATAAAACGTACAAAACACCATAAAACTTTACAATAAGTTTCATTAGTTAACATTAGTTAACTACATTTGTTAACATGAACCAAAAATGAACAATACTTTTACAACACTTATTAATCTTAGTTAATGTTAATTTAATCATTTACCACTCTATTTTTTATTAACTAACATTAACAAAGAATAATAAATAGTGTAATAAATGTATTGTTCATCGTTTGTTCATGTTAGTTAATACATTAACTAATGTTAACAAATGACACCTTATTGTAAAGCAATGCCAACTTTCTTAATATGTAAAACTTAATATCAATTATAACTGCAATTCACTCAAATAATTAAGCGAAAGTATAACTTATTCTAAGTTCAAAGCTGTAATTCATTTCATATAATGTGGTCTACATTTCTTCATATTTCTTTTTGTTCTTTCTTTTTTTGAAGATTATGGGGTTGCGAGGGGTAAAATATTTCAATATTTCTGTGGAAAAGCAGCTGTGTCTGCTATGAAGTCGTTGGATATTTGAGGCTGATGGGTGTCAGCGGGAAATATCTGTGGGCTATCTGAGTAATTCTCCACAGCGTGCAGCCGGGCCAAAACCAGACACAAGGCCACAACACAGTCGATCTCTGAGATCAGCTGGACTGTCTGTTGTAAACATATAACTGTGAAAGACTAGGAGAACATCTGAGGACATTTCAGGGCAGACAGGCGGTTAAACCTGCTTAAAGGGAAAAGGGTTTTCCCTGAAAACGGACTCAGGAGTTTGTCATTACAAAATGAAGGACTAATTACTATGTACTCAGAACACACTGCGCTTAGGTTTTGCCATTCGAGCCTGTTACTTTCTGGGAAAATTATACAGCAGACAGCTGTTTGTAATGTGAAATGTATTTTTAAAGACCATAAAAACAGCCTGACTTGAATTGGGGAGGCCAGATTGTTACCCTCCAGTTCTTTGGTGTGTTTTAAACTTGACTGATTCTTTCGGCCTTTAATACAGTTTCTTAAGTAAAGAATGTACTCTCCGTGCCAAGCAGGGCAGGTAAGCACCTTCCAAAAGGCTTCCTCTAGGCTCTGCCAAAACCCGCATCAACATGTACAACACAATCAGTGCAAGTGGAGGAGATGGACCATTCATAGAGAAATCATAACTTATTTCTTAATTTCATTAGGGGATATTTCAGTTATAAATGTCATTTATAATCTTGCCGCTATTCTCTATCCTCTAATGCTGCAAATTACACAGGGCAGTGTTTTTAAAACTTTTTTTTAACTATTTTTCAAAAGAACTAGCCCAAGGTTATTCATTTCAGGAATCTGAAAGGCTACACTGGATGTGCTTGATATACCTAGGGCCCTATGATTTCCACGATTAAGAAAACGTGGACAGAATCACAGAATCTGGTCATAAAAATGGAATTTACTGTATAATGCCATGGAACTTGACACATTTTGAATGAACAAATCAAAAGTAGATCAGCACACTTAAATCAAAACACGATATGGACTAGTGTCTGTAAATATTTAGCTGCAAAAATACTATTTAAATATGAATCCTAAATGTTCTGCTTGTTTCTGTGTGAACGAATGGCGCAGACGCACATTTTCGTCTTTTACACACATAGTAAAGGAAGCTTGACGCTCGCTGTGCTTTTGCTTTTGCCACCTCAAATACAAGTAAACGAACACAAATATAATCTCTAGTATATATAATATACTATTATATATAATATAATAGAATATAATATAATCTCTGAAAGTCATTTCATGAGCATTTTACCGTTTCTTGTAAGAAAAACTATCGTCATGTCATATAAAAACAGAAACTCAATGATCTACAGCAATCAGTCAAAACAAAAGTTTGGTTTAACTTGAAGTTAAACCAAACTGACAGAAATATTATATTACTTGATGTAATGATAGTACTACTACAACTAATACAATTATTATAAAAAAAAAAAATTATATTATTATTATTAAGAAATATTTACAGGAAAAATTACTTACCAGAATTTATTTACCAAAAAAAGGTAGAAACTGATTATTTTATTTGAATGAATATTGTATTTTTTTCGAAAAATAAATTAATAATTCTTAAAAAAAACAAACAAACAAAAAAACAACAACAACAACAACAAGAATAAAGCATCGAGAACATGCATATAAAATGTGTATTTTTTTTACAGTGTGTGACAGAAATATATTATATTACTTAATGTAATGATAGTACTACTACTACTTTAATAATAATAAACTTATTAATAAACGTTATTATTATTATTATTATTATTATTATTATTATGGAATATTTACAGAAAAAAATATTTACCAGAATTTATTTACCCCCCAAAAAATGTAAAACTGATTATTTAATTTTAATGATTATTTTAATTTTTCTAAAAATAAATTTATAATTCTGAAAATAAGTAAATAAATATTTCTGAAAACAACAACAACAGTAATAAATCAGTTATATTAGTTATATATATATATAAATCAATTATTTAGAGATGCTTTAGAGATGGAATCCAGAACATTAATGGAAAACAGAATTTTTAAAAAATAAAACTGAATTTGAGGAGAGAGAGAGAGAGAAAAAAAAATTATAGGGTCCTTTGTTAATTTTTTGTATTAACATTTTAATAAATCGCTGTTAAATTGTGTACATTTCATAATTTCAAATAATTAGACATGCTTTCTGATTAATTCAATTTTAATTTAACCATTGAAACAAATTTAGTTTAACCACCGAAACCATTAAAATGGAATCCAGAACATTAATGGAAAAATGAATTTGGAAAAACTAAAACTGAATTTAGGAAAAAATAAAATTGATTTCATAGGGCCCTATACACCTGATTTCTGAAGAACATCTCTGATAAAGAATGATTTATTTTACCGCTGAATTAAATATGGGATCGCTCAAGATCACAATTAACGGGTTGCAAAAAATAAATAAATTCAAAATTCACCCAGCCCTAAAAAATACTGATGAAATGTAATCTGGCAAAAAATTATGGAGATTTCTTTTCCCACTGAAGAAGATATACAACCAAAGCTAGGGGTAAGATTTTTTGTGAGAGAAAGAAATTATTACTTTTATTTAGCAAAGATGCTTTAAGTTGATCAAAACTGACAGTAAACACATGTACAATGTCACAAAAGATTTCTATTAAAAAAATACATAAATAAAAAAAATCCTCAAAATAAAACCACATGATTTCATTAAAAATGTCCGACATAAGTAATTTTTCTTAAGCACCAAATCAGCATTTTAAAATATTTTAAAATAGAAACCTGTTATTTTAAATTGTAATAATAATAACACTTTTAAACATTTTTTAATCTACAAAGAATATGTTTGTCAATTGAAGGATTTCGACGTACAATCACTCAATTCTAAAGGCGCTACTACAAAACAATGAAAACCCACTGCTGATATGAACGCATCTTTGACGTTCTCACGTATTAGATGCGTCTCATGCTTGGGCGCGAATTCGACAGCCTCTCAGTTCACATACTTCAGCGATAATTGGATTACGTTTCTTTTCTACAGCTTTCTCAAGCACCCTAAACTAAAAGCCCATTAGAAGTACAGCATAACAAAACTAAGCTGTGGATCAACTCGGTGGTGTTGACTGCAACAAGGAAATACCACCCGAAGCATATTTTCCACGCGTCACAGAGCAGTGCCCGCTGAACCCTCGAAGCCAGAGACGCTATCCAGCATGTAGGAGTTTCCCTGTTACAGTTGTAGTGTCAGCTGGGCAGGTTTATGGGTCAACAGTGGCTGGGATTACTGAGCAGCAGATGTTCACAGTCTGGGGAATCTTTCTGGTATTCAGCAAGCCAACTTGTCAGACTACACTGGCAACTGCTGAATCCAAACTAACAGTACTGTGTAAGCTTTTTTATTTAGTCTCTCTGTGAACAGAATCTATGTGATAATGCGTGTAAGCGCTGACTGTGTTTGGGCATGTCGAGATCCCAGCAGGAGGCATTTCTTTTTCACGAGCAGGTAGCAGCTTTTGCTGTGTTGCAACGATTCTGGTCACACCTTGACACCAAGTGATAAAAATATGTTGTAAATCATTAACATGGCAGGTACAAGAATAGATTACAGTGTTTCCTATGCTGTGGCTGCAGAATCTTCAGTGCCACAGGACCTCCGCAAAAGAAATCGTATTATATAAAAGATAAATAATACATAAAAACAAAAACAGCACAAGCGGTTTAGTCTGAATGACACGCCAACGACTCCTCTACACTCTCAAAAATAAAGGTTCCAAAAGGGTGTTTTTGCAGTGATGCCACAGAAGAACCATTTTTGGTTCAACAAAGAACCTTTCAGTGAAGAGTTCTTTAAAGAACCATTTTGAAGGACACTGTAAAAATCTAAAGAACCTTTTTTCGACTATAAAGAACCTTTTCTGCATTTGAAAGGTTCCATGGATTTTCAAGGTTCTTCATGGAACCATTGATACCAATAAAGAACCTTTAAAGAGTGTATACGGTTCGTTTGATAAACTGTTTAGCACTTTTCTACTAGATCATCTAGAGTTTAAATCGATTAATTTGATTGTGTTTTATTTAGATTATTGGATTATTTAGATTAAATATTACGCATGCAAAAATAAATAAATAAATAAAATAATAATAATAATAATAATAATAATAATAATTAAAAAATTCCATTTTATTTTTTTCCATATTCATTTTTTCTCATTTAATTTTTTTTATTCCATTTTTTCATTTAAATTTTTCTAGACTCTGTTTTAAAGATTAAATTAAACAATGTTTAATAAAAAAAAACGTGTTTTATCGTTTTAAATGGTCATGCCAACTTAAAACTGTAAGGCCCAATGAAATTTGTTTTATTTTTTCCAAAATTTCATTTTATTTTTTTCTAAATTCCATTTTTTTTTTAAATTGTTTTAAATCCTTTTTTTTATTGTAATTTTTCTAGACTGTTTTAATGATTAAATTAAATTAAACAATATTTTATAAAAAAACCATGTGTTTTATAATTTTACACTGTCATGCCAACTTAAAACTGTAGGACCTAATGAAATGCGTTTTATTTTTTCCAAAAAAATTCCATTTTTTTCATTTTAATTTTTGTAGTCTGTTTTAATGATTAAATTAAACAATATTTAATCAAAAAGCATGTGTTTTATAATTTTACATTGCCATGCCAACTGTAGGACCTAATGAAATGCGTGTTTTTTTTCTCCCAAATTTCATTATCTTTTTCTAAATTCCGTTTTTTTCTAAAAATCCATTTTTTTTTCCATTTTAATTTTTCTAGACTGTTTTAATGATTAAATTAAACAATATTTAATCAAAAAGCATGTTTTATTTTAAATTGTCATGCCAACATAAAACTGCAGAGCCCAATGAAGTCCATTCTTTTTTAAATGAAACAATATTTAATCAAAAGCATGTCTAATTAATTGAAATCATAAAACGTATACATTTTAACAGCGATTCATTAAAAGTTTCACAAAAATAAAATTTTTAAAGCCCTATGAAATATGTTTATATACATATTTTTTTTTCTCAAATACAGTTTTATTTTTACCAAACGCTGTGCTTGTGGCTTAATATTCACAGACCCTAGTCCATATCACGTTTTGATTCAAGTGCACTGACCTTCTTTTGATTTATTCATTGAAAATTTGGCAAATTCCATGACATTCCGCATTATACAGCAAATTACATTTTTATAACTGGATTCCGCGATTCCTGTTTTCCACACCTTGGAAATCATAGGGCCCTAAAACTGTAAGTTACTTCCACTGACATCCATCTTAAAATAAAGCAAGTTTTGTGTACTCAAATATTGTGGAATGTTGTTCATGTGAATCAACTCAATTTACACAAAAAGTCACAGAAAAAAAAAATGTGACAGCCCCAACCAAACCATTTCATGAATGTAACAGCCAACACATGACTGTACGTATTAGATTAACTATTTAGTTCAATATTCAGCTCAAAGCAAGAGGAAAAGCTCTGCGGACGGCTACATTCCCGACTTTTCATCACCATGGTAAGACCATACATGCAAAGCAAACAAATAAAGTAATTGTAGCTGACCCTACTCTGAGGTTCTTGAATGTGGACTTGTTTAAGAGCACAGATTAACACTCTGCATCACTCAATACTCTCATTGTTACAGGCTTCAACTTAATGCTTCAGGAATCTGACCCCTAAAATAAACAGAGCCGGGCCATTGCATTATAAATCTCATTTCTTACTGTATACATCAAACCGACTGACTCCCACAAGCGACGTGTGACCGTCACCTGTGTCTAGCATCTCAGCAGACAGCTGGACAAAAAGAGTTGGTCAGCAGTTAAAATGGGAGTTAATAAGGATCAGAGAAGGGTTTAAGTGTACCTGGCATTACTGACCAACTGCTCCAGTGTGCTGCGTCACCCAGGCAGTTAAACGCCTCGCTAAAGCCTGCCTTATAAACCAAACTCCCAGAGTGCGGATTTAACATCAACACTATAGCACATCGGGTTTGGTGCTCAGTCTCATTCAACAGGCACAACACAGAGCCACACATTATCTAGTTGTAGATGTAATGTGATTTAGTCAAATTTAATCAAATATCTCATGTGTAGACAAGTTCCCAGGAGTTACGCTATCATTCGCTCTCTTTTTACCACAGTTTTTGCTAGGCCAAAACTATTGGCTTATTGCTAAGCAGAGCCCTGATTTTCTGTAAAAGGTTCTTGTAACATTGTCAAATTGACTGGAGATCATTCTTACATGTGCTGGGATGAATTGTGACCATTCAAAGCATTTGTTTCTGTTGTTTTTCTTTTAAAGAAATTTTCAATTACACAGTAACGTAAGCACTACTTATTGGAACTTTCTTTGTTTGTCAACAAGCTGGACTGGAATGCGGATAAGGAAAATATACTTCAGGCTGTAAAGTTGACTGAAAACAGAAAAGCCTCATTTGAAAGCATTGCTTTTAACAACTCTACTGCATAGTATTCATAATTTAGTGGTCAAACTACTATCATTGTTTAAATAAAACTAATATATTAATATTTAAAGGATTTATTCACCACAGTGTCATCCAAGATGTTCATGTCTTTCTTCTTTAGTCAAAAAGAAATTAGGTTTTTGAGGAAAACATTCCAGGATTTTTCTCCATATAGTGGACTTAAATGGGCATCAACGGGTTAAAGGTCTAAATTGCAGTATCAATGCAGCTTCAAAAGGGTCTACATGATCCTAGCCGAGGAGTAAGAGTCTTATCGAGTGAAACCATCTGTCATTTTTTTTAAAGAAAATAAATTATATACGTTTTAACCACAAACGTTCGTCTTGCACTAACTCTGCATCCACAACATAATGCATTACGTAGTCACGTTGGAATAGTGTTTTGAGTTCGATAAAGATACCTGACTAAAATATCTCGATACTACTATTGAATCGATACTACGACAAAAACATAGAACAACGGGAAAAGTAATTGAATAATAGATGATCCAAATGGAGGTTATAGTTATTTCATCTATTAAAAAAAGCATTTCACCCCTCTATAAAAAATAAAAAAAAAAAAAAAAAAAAAATCACATGCCAGTGCCACTACACAGGACCATGGTGAGCAACTACAGCCTGCATATATGTAGAGATCTTGGCAACTTTGATAGGTTAGTTAAAAGGATAAAGCCAATATAGTAATTTTTCTCACATTAACAATTTATATCATTAACTTTGTTATTAATAGTAAGAACACAGATGCAAGTAACAAACTAAAGAACCAATACAATAAAACAAAAACACAAATTAAATAAATAGGGCCCTATGAAATCAGTTTTATTCAAAAATTCTGTTTGTTTTTTTTTTTTTCCAAAAAAAATTTTCCCCCTCCGTTTTAATTTTTCTGGATGCCGTTTTTTCCATTTAAAATTTTTCTAGATTCTATTTTTCTGGTTCAATTAAAAAATATAAATCAAAAAGTATGTCTAATTAATTGAAATCATGAAACTTAAACAATTTAACAGCAGTTTCTTAAAAGTTTAACAAAATTTACATTTCTAAAGGCCCTATGAAATGTTTTACTGTTTTTCTTGAATTCAGTTTTATTTTGATCAAATTGTGTGAATCTGTTCTCCATTAATTTTCTGTTTATATAGTATAATAGTTTCATTAAATTGTAATAATCAAATGCATGTCTAATTAATTTATAAAGATTAATTAGATTTTATAAAGAATTAATTTATTATATTATTTATTTTTTCCCCCAGAAATACTGTCTTGTGTATTTACAATTTCCTTGTAAATAAATTCTAGACAGACAGACAGGTAGACAGATAGACAGACAGATAGATAGACAGACAGACAGATAGACAGACAGACAGATAGACAGATAGATGGATAGATAGATAGATAGATAGATGGATAGATGGATAGATGGATAGATGGATAGGGGCCCTAAATAAACTGTTTATTAAAATGAATTCTGTACTGGTACTAATAAAATGCTAAATCACACCGCTTTTAAAAGCAGGGTATAGCGATACCTTTTTAGTACCAGTATATCGTGTAACACTACATTAGAAAGGTCACACATGATGTAAGCAAAAGTACCAACCCAGTATTTACAAAGCGAATGTGCAAAGAAAGTCAAACACCCTTTACAAAGAAAGGTAAAACAACGATGTTGGACGATTTTGAAGTTGAAGGAGAATTTGTTTTTCACCCTACCGTATCTTTTTGAACCGAAGTACACAGACAAAGAACTAAACAAGCAAGAACTTTCCAGCGTAATTACGTAATGCGTAAAGTCAGACGCACAAAGATGAGCTAGTGCAAGATGAGCATTTGTGATTAAAAAGTATAGAAATTTGTATTTTACTTTAGAAAATGACAGATCGTTTCACTATATAAGACACTTATTCCTTGGCTGGGATTGTATAGAGCCCTTTGAAGCTGCATTTAAACTTCAATTTGGACCTTCAACCTACTAATCCCCATTGAAGTCCACTATATGGAGAAAAATCCTGAAACGTTTTTCTTAAAAACCTTTTCTTTTTGACTGAAGAAAGAAAGACACGAACATCTTGGATGACATGGGGGTGATTAAATCAACAGGAAATTTTAATTCAGGAGTGAACTAATCCTTTAATTTATATTTATTTTATATTATCTACTCTGAATCTATAACTACTACGCAAGTCTTTTAGAATCTCAACAATACCGTACTGTTAACAGTCATTAAATGAAGTCTCTTTGGAAAGGCTCTGTAGTGAACTTGATCTGTGCTTCAGCAAATCCCCTGATTTAAGGTCAAAGCCAGCAACAGCAGCCAACAGGGCCGAACCAATGAAAAGCCCAATCTGTCACGCTTCAACACCCTCAAATTATATCAGAGTGAGAGATGGCAAAAGTTGTCATCTGAGTTGGGGGCGGCGGGGGCTTGAAGCAATCAAGAGACGCTGGCCTCTAGGATTTTCATCATGGCCAGCTCTCTCAAAGCAGTCACTAATTTGTTGCACTAATTGCATCATATGGTGGACGTTAAGCAGGCCAAGTGAGAGAGCGTGTAAGGCTTCCTAGTACAGACTGTACTGATAGAACAGATCACTTGTCCTGTGAAAGCAGTTTTGCCACTTGCCATAAGCTGCACATGACTGCAACTAAATATTAAGCATATGTGTGTATTTCAATCTTTATAATTAAAAAATATCAGATTACCTTACACCTACATCCTACATCATCCACTGGAACGCCACTCTCTCGTGAATGTGTGTACAACAGTTAGCGGAAGCTAGAGATTACAGTTGATAACATTTTAAATATGGATATTATTTTTACACAAATGGATTGATTCATTTCAGAAGGTCTTTACTAACCCCCTAGAGCTGTGTGGAGTATACTTTATGATGGATGGATGCACTACATTGGACTTCAAAATCTGAACAGCTGTTCACTGCCATTATAAAGCTTGAAACTGATTGTATTTGTCTAACAGAAGAAAGTCAAATAAACCTAGGATGGCTTGAGGGCGAGTTAATCATGCGGTATTTTTTCTTTTAGGGTGAACTAACAGAGTGTTACTACATTATTTCTTTTTTTTTTTAGGGTCATGAAGCCATAAATCAGTATTGTAACTTTTGCCAAACCCTTAATATCACTTTTAAGGGTTTTTTAGCCAACAGTCATTATCAGCCAACAGTCACTGTACTCTCTAGTTATTGATGTATAAATAAATAAAGCTGCTGGCAGCATTAAAAGGCCTTTCGCACCCGGGCTCACTGCCACTTGGTGGCTTTAGGAAAACAGCAAACGGTGAGCGGTACATATAGGAGCAATATGTCAAAGTCATTTATATGTGCCAAACTTCCTGCTGCCAGCTGGTGGTGCAATGACTATAACTGAATATTGGCATATAGATGTCTTTAAGCCAGGACTTTGATCAAACATATGACGTTTGTTGCAGATTGAACATGGTATGTTTGAGTTATTGTAAGACATCACATATCGTGTGGCACTATGATTATAACTGGATACTGGCCTTTAGATGTCTTTATGCCAGAACTCTTACCAAACATGTGAAGTCTAGTGCAGTTTGGACATTGCATGTTTAAGTTAGTGTAAAACAAGTCATTTCGTGTTGCCAGCAAGTGACGCTATGATTATAACAGAATATTGGCCTTTAACGAAAACTCAAGATCTTCACACTATAACATCGCAAAGGCCTTTAGAGTAGACCAGTGGTTCTCAATCCTGGTCCTGGGGGCCCCCTGCTCTGCACATTTTGCATGTCTCCCTTACTTAACACACCTGATTGAGATCATCAGCTCATTAGTTCAGTTCATGGATCTCTCTCCTAATGAGTTGATGATCTCAATCAGGTGTGTGAAATAAGGGAGACATGCAAAATGTGCAGAGCAGGGGGCCCCCAGGACCAGGATTGAGAACCACTGGAGTAGACCAACCAAATATAATCTTGATGTCATAAAATCTCTAGGAGTTGTTCGTTAGAGCATAAAACATGCCACTTCCTGTTGTCAGCAGGTGGCGCTATGACTATAACTGAATATGGACATGGGCATGAGCACAGGACTTTTATCAAACATGTGAAGTTTGGGGCAGATCGGACATTTGTATGCCTCAATTATAACAACTTCCTGTTTACTGGCAAAACATCAAAGTTTGTCACACCACCAAGGACACGCCATTCAACGAAAACTCAAGATCTTCGCAATTTAACATCACAAAGGGCTTTAGATTACACTGACCAAATTTGGTGTTGATCTGAAAAAAAATCTCTAGGAGTTTGTTTAAATAGAACCCCTGAAAATTGTAAAAACGGCACAAAACTTGCAGAGAAAATTTAAATAACAGCCTTCTTGTTGGGTTTCAGACTTCATTCTAGTGTCTACCGAATTTCATACATTTATGTGAAACATAGCTCAAGGGGCACTTCATTGAAATTTTATAGGTGACGCTATCGAGCCATTTTACCATAGCCACTTCTGACACCCATATCAGATGTAAATGTTTGCCACTTCTGGGGTGTGTGCAAAGTTTCATGAGTTTTTCTGCAAGTTTAGGCCTTCAAAAAATGCGATTCATTTTGGAGAAGAAGAAAAAACAATTCCAATATGGTCCTTCCACAATCAACCAATTCTAAAACTAGCTAAGATAAGACAAAAAAGGGTCAGATCCTTGTATGTTATGCAGTAATTCATTGAGAGAAATGTATCGTTTAAACGCTATATGATCCACATTACAGCAACAAAGCTGAACTACAGTTATTTCCAAATGGTGCCATTATTACTGAGGACTCTCCATTTAAAGTTATCCGACACTCACAATCAAACTCAGCTATTGGTCTTTCAAGTAAAGGCTTGTCCAAAGCATGGACTTTAAAGTCCTACTGCTTAAGCTACCACAATACTCCTGCCACACCAACACAATCCACCCAATACTCAGCCGTCTACTCCCACCCACCCCCATTCCTCCCACTCACCCCTCTTTAGCCTGTCAACCGAACTATTTATGAGCTTGTTTGCTCATGCTGGACAAGTCCTGCTCCACTCCCTCCTCCGAAATCCCATCAGCCAGCCCCTCTGTCTCAACTGTTCCGCATTCCCAAGTGATCGAAGCAGCCCCCTCACTGCACTGACCCTCACTCCACAAAGACTCATCTGTGCCTCACACAAACAAAACACATTCACATATATTCATTAAAACACACACACAAACACACACTTTAATCACTCTGCATGTATGTCTTAACACAAAACAGAGAGTGAAAGTGAACGCCAGTGTTTTTTTCTCTCTGCTGTTGTTATGAGCTGAATAAAAAGGCTCTGTGTTATTGAGCTTCCTGGTGCTGTGAGGTGTGGGTGGAGCCCTAAGCATGCTGACCAATCACATTCAAACCTCTTTACCTGGTGTCACTGTGACTCCAATACTGTCAGTTGCAGTTGTTTTGAATCTGAAAGCACATTCGAAAATGGCTCCAACATTAACAAAGGAAAGAATTTGGGTACAACGTCTACATAAACAAAGTGGGAATGTCTACTTTGGGTCTTTGCGCAGCCTTACACAACACACATTGTTATATTAAGAAGAAAAAAAAACACACATTATAAGAGAGGAATTTTACCAGTAAGGACAAAGTTGGCACATGGAGCCAGCATTCTTTAAAGCCATGTTTTACATATTGTTGTGCCATTAATGTCATTTATGTACAGGAAATGTCTTTTAATGTGACTGTTTCCAGGTCTGTGCAGGTTCAAAGACCATTTCTGGCCACTGGACATTCTCAGCGGTTTAGCTTTGAAAAGACGGGCTGTTTTTTCAAGGCCTGAGCCAGTTCAAACATCCAACGCAGCAATTAGTGTCTATTTTTACTTGCACATCAATGGAGCACAAGCCCAAGATTGAATTACAAGTGTGTAAAGTCAGGACAGATCAGTTTTATGATCCACATGAGTCGTGAAGTAATGTTTATCACAAGTTTATGCAGACATTCAAAGCGAATGATAAAAGGGTCAATGATAAGAGTCTGCATGATAAAGAAAATGAAAAAAAAAAACCTTTAAAATATGTGCAATGTTCTTAAAAATGTGAAAAATAAAAAAAAAATACTCTAAAAAAACAATTATGTTGCATAACTGTCAAGATAAACATAATAAATACAACAAATAATTATTAATAAAACTAAAAACACTGTACACTTTGAACACCTATGTAGACATGTTACGGTAAAAAAATATTTACCTTCATAGGGAGTCACATTTCGCAACCTTAACTAACCTTGCTATTCCATAAAAAGGTCAAATTCTAAGAACTTAAGACACTGACCATAAAACAGTAATGAGGATCTTCATATGTCCTCTCTATGATGTCAGTTCTGGTTTAAAAAAAAAAAAAAAAATAGTTTCACTGTTTAATTCTGGGTTTACACACACCTCAAAGACCTTTTTTTGATTTTCAAGGATTCAATCAGACATCTCACTTAAACAATATCTTCTTTTAAATTCTAAAAAAGATAAAAAACTAAAAATATACTAATTAAAAATTTCAAAAATAAAGTGAGGCACATGCAAAGTAGAGCTGTCACTAACGATTATTTTGGAAATCGAATAATCTGTCGATTATTCTGATGATTAATTGAGTTATTGGATAATTATACTTTTTTTGTAGTAATAAAAATAGACCTAAGTGAGCAACAGCCCTTAAAATTACTTAAAATACATATATAATAGCAATGTGGCAAAAATAATTTGTTCAAATAAAGTATCAAGCAAGTAATCATATGGTTTTATTGAACAAAAAAAAAAGTAACATATAATAAACAAAACAGCTAATGAACATTATGCATTTATAACAAATGACTGCTTATTTTGGAATCGCAATGAACAGTTAACATATTGAGAAAGATATTGATGTATTCCCCTGTGTTTGTGTGTTTATAAATGATTTACCTTACAAATCTGATAAAATAGCGTACGTTGTGTTCCCAGAACAACGTTATAACAAATTCAAACTCACAACAACAACATGCAGAGATGGAGTTTGAGACGCTCTACACATGTAAATCATAACAGTTTGTGCAGCAGCATTTATTGTGAACGGAGCCGCTATGATTTATATCAGGACTTCTATCGCGTATCATGAATCATTTGATTTGGATCATTCAATATGCATAATGATTCATGAAAACGTTCCGAACTAAATCAACTGATTTGCGATACACGCACCAAAGTCTAGATCTAGATCAAACGATTCACGTTTTGAAGTTGCAATCTATGTCAAATGACTCACGAACCCACTCTGAAGTCCCGATTTAAATCAAATGATTTCGCGATGCGCAGTCCGATTAGAGCGCTACGAGCGCTTGAATCATTTTGCAACGCAATGGTTTAACTAATTCAGAGTTTCAAAAAGATCTTTCTCACCAATCACTACGTACTCTTTAAAACCATTACAACTGATGCATTTGAAACTGACTGGCTCTTTTAATTTGATCAGTTTGTTTTCTAGTGAATCGCTTGACTGAAGTCAACAGTTTGAATCAATCGGAGCGGTTCCAGCGTAAATGACTTAATGGATTTATTTTCATCTGTTCCTCTTTTAGCGTCTTCAGCAAAAAAGCATGATGTCTTTTGAACTGTTGAATTTTGCATGAAAAGTTGTGCTTATTGCCAAAAAATTAAACACTTATTTCATAGATACATTGTCTTTCAATAATTCCAGCACTTTTCCTTTTCTCTTCAAGTAAGGTTTTCCAGGCCTTAAATTTCAAAAAGTCAAATTCAAGTACTTCAAGCACTTTAAGCACCTTGTACAAACCCTGCTAAAGTTGTCACCTTGTTTCTAGTCAAAATATCTAAGAATTCTTAAAATCAAGATGCATTTACCAAATAAGCAAAATTACATAAGATATTTAGTCTCTTTTCCTGGGGGCGGGGGAGTGGGGGGTGGTACCCATAGGGTAAGTAAAGTACTATTAAAACAAGATTATTTTTCTTACTCCAGTGGCAGATAAATTTTATTATTTCGAGCAAAATGCTCTTAATTTAAAATTTCTTTTCCCCCCAAGAAACAAGACTAAATATCTTTTTGCGTATCTAGGAAATGCACCTTGATTTATACATTTTTAGATATCTTGACTACAAACAAGACAAAACAGGACAAAAAAAAAAGCAGTGCTTAAAGAATTTAAATTCAGAAATGTAAAAAAAAAAAAAGGAGAGCTACGTCATTGACCCAGAACTCACTGTTGCAACTATAAGTGTAACATTTTGATGTATCCTCACTAAAACTCGCAGCCTGCTGATAAATTTGTAGCCTTGTATAAAAAGTATTTGTCTAGACAAAGAGGACATTATCACCCGGCTGAGGTGTATTTATATCTGTTGCATAGTGTCATTGAGCAGATAAAAGGGACTCTCTACTCTCTCTTTCTCCACAAGCAGCTGTGAACAGACCCTCATTGGAGAGTATTTGGCAAGGGTCCTGGTCCTGGCACAGGCTCAGCTCAGTAAGAGAAGCAGTGTGACATGCTACCACACACAACCTCTTCTGCCTCCATTTAGGACTGAAAGCAGGGGCTCTCCCAAAATGCAGTAAACTTAGGCTCTGGGTAGTACGAGAGGTCTTTGCAGTCTCCATTTAATGGCATCTAATTCTGCCGTTCCCCCCGCAGAGCCCCAGCGCTCCAGTAGATTCCTCAGAAGGTCACAGTAGGGCTTGAATGGCGTGCTGCGTGCACTGGTCAAATTCCATGCAAATCTGCATGTGTGCATGTTCTCTCTTTGTTTCAAGAGCTGAGACAGCATATGGTTTTTAAACTAAATTATAAAAACCGATGGTCTAAGATGAGACCACTCCATCACAGCTGGTGGAGTCATTGTTATGACTACAAATTTAGGTCAGTGTTGTAGTTTTGCATGCACTCCAATGGCAATGTACTGAACAGATCTGGAACCAGGGTTAGAGTTGAACTAATACCATTCAAAAACATTTTTATTACTTGAAATAAATTTAACTGAAATAAAAACTTAGTTGCAAGATTTCTCATTTTAGTTTAGTTTAAAGAGATGACCCAAAAATGAAAATTATTTGTCATTAATTATTCACCATCATATCATTCCAAACCTGTAAGACATTTGTTCGTCTTCAAAACACAAATTACGATATTTTTGATGAAATCCGAGAGCTTTCTCACCCTGCACAGATATCAAAGCAACTACCACGTTGAAGGCCCAGAAAGACAGTAAGGATATCGTTAAAATAGTCTATGTGACATCAGTAGTTCAGCTGTAAATTTATGAAGCTAAGAGAATACTTTTTGTGCAAAAAGAAAACAAAAATAGCGACTTTATTCAGCAATTTCTTCTCTACTGTGTCAGTCTTTGATGCACGTTCACACAAGAACCACAATGGATTTGGAACGACAAAAGGATGAATAATTGATGACAAAATTAAATTACTAAAATAAACTGTAAACTGATTAAAATATATTAAAATCTTAAAAAACAAAAACATTGAAAAAAACATTAAAAATATAAACAAAAACCTTACTTAAATATCACTACGTAGAACAAATTCACGAGAACTCGCACACATGTAAATTAAAGCCTGTCTGTGACTTTGACTGACAGCTGTGATTATTTAGGAGAGCATGCAGAGGCCTGCATCGTCCCATGGGTGTGGACGGGACAGGAAGTTCAAGCTGTTGTAGCGGCTTCCTCATCACTTCCTATTGGCCTAGTGAACCTAAACTCATGGAGAGCCAGACGTCTGACAGTCTTGAGTGTTCCAAGCCTGTTTATACTGGAAATGTCAAGACTGCAAATCATCACAGAATATGCCCCGACACAAACCAATTAGCTGTAAGCTTGATAACAGACACTTTACTATCCCATTATGCAATGGGAGTTAAAAAGCCATCAAACTCAAAAAGTAAAAAAAACAAATGAAAAACTGTAAGCGAAGCAGCTCTTTTCTATCAAAGCATTACAAACACCAAGAAAGTTGTTTCTTACAGGCTTCCTAACATTTTGTAACAAAAGTCAAGTAAATTGTGTTGCTGTCGTGTGCGTCATAGTCAAAGAACACGTGGGTCCAAGGGTAATGCCAAAATGGCAGATGTAATATGTTAAAGGGGTCATGACATGGATTTTTAATTATTTTAATATGTTTCTTGAGGTTTACTTATAATATAAAAGTTTTTTGCACAAGAAAAAAAAAAAAAAAAAAAAAAAATCAATTTTCAACCCTCATTCTGACCCCAAATTTAAATTTTTAAGGAGCAGGTCTTTTAAGGCTTCCTCAGTAGGTATCTTCAAATGTTTCTTTGTAAACTCTCCATGACACTGTACCACGTTTACAAAACAACACACTCTGAACAATCCTGTGACATGACCCAGGATGCCTTAAAAAATAAATTATCCACTTGTTCGTTATGCCGGGATCCTGATCTGTACAAAGACACAAACGAGCGGTTTAAACCAAACGCATCAAAGCAAACGTTCTTTCACTCCATTTGTGCTATTTAAGACAGACTCAAGCACGTGGACTGTGTCAGAAAGCAAATGTGCATCTGTATACTGTATCCAGTGTACACAAGATAGCGGCAGTGATTATAATTCCTATTTGGTTTTCACACAACGCGACACTCACATTCATCGTAATCAAGTGTCAGCCATTAGCGGCTAAAAGCCAGTGAGCGGGGCTTATGGTGAGAAGATGACTATTCGCCAATGTCTTGCTATGGAGGCAGTGTTTATGCAAATGACTGCACCCGGGTGACGTCACCTTGCACCTCGGATCCAACCAAGCCGTTTTCTGAGAGTTAATACATAAATGTTTTTATATTGATGATGATGACATTAAGTTATGAAACTTGCAGGATGTATTAAAGGAGAAGTTCACTTCCAGAAAAACATTTTACAGTTAATTTACTCACCCCCTTGTCATCTAAGATGTTTGTCTTTTTTTCTTCAGTCGTAAAGAAATTATGTTTTTTGAGAAAAACATTTCAGGATTTCATATAGCAGACTTCTATGGTGCCCGTGAGTTTGAACTTCCAAAATGCAGTTTAAATGGAGCTTCAAATGGCAGTCGAGGAAGAAGGGTCTTACCTAGCGAGACGATCGGTTATTTTCTAAAAACAAAAATTGACAATTTATATACTTTTTAACCTCAAATGCTTGTCTTGTCTAGCTCTGTGTGAACTCTGTGTATTCCGGTTCAATACAGTTAGGGTATGTCGAAAAACTCCCATCTCATTTTCTCCTCCAACAAAATAGTCCTTCTTCCTTTTCCTTCCTAGTTTAGAGCCCTTTGAAGCTCCATTTAAACTGCATTTTGGAAGTTCAAACTCGGGGGCACCATAGAAGTCCACTATATGGAGAGAAATCCTGAAATGTTTTCCTCAAAAAAGCTATTTCTTTACAACTGAAGAGAGAAAGAACATCTTGGATGACAAGGGGGTGAGTAAATTATCTGTACAATTTCGTTCTGCAAGTGAACTTCTCCTTTAAGCACGTCAAAAGATCAAGGGAAATTTGGTTTCTCATGTCATGACCACTTTAAAGAATGCATTTACACCTCATAGCTAAAAAACACACTTCATCAACAGTTTCCATATACAATATATTCTCTATGTACTAAGTATCCAGAAATCCACTGCATAAAAACTGATTGGACAGTAATTACTATAATATTTTTTAGTATTACTACAATCACACTACAATTCAAAAGTTTGAGGTCAGTAAGACTTTCACAATCTGTATTTGATGTCACAGATATGTTTAAATTAATACAATTAATAGCTGTAAATTCCCAGTAAAACACTGTAATTTAGACAAATGATGAAAATAACTGTCTGGAGTAATCAGCAGTGTGTCAAAAATAGAGACAAGGTGTCGTGTCAACTGACCGCACATTACCACACGCCATGGACACATTGCTTACTTCTGATCGTGTAGACTGTATAACAGATCCTTCACAAGATCAAAGACACCAAAAGAAGAGAGCGCCGCCAGCACCGATGAGACAATATCGCACAATTTAGACAACACACACAAATTACACTTGGCCAGATGCATCAGGAATACCGTACGTCTCAAACTACCTCCTAAAATGGTTAGAGTGATCAGATGGTAATCCATCTCGAGAGCATTTCATTTGCACCTGGTCTTTTCATGACCAGATCAGCTATGCGATCAGTGCAAACAAATTAAGTGGCCAAGTGTAAACAGGCCCAAATATTCACAAATTGGCTACAAATCCCAAAACGAAAGTCGAAGATATCCACATAATCCAGCTACAGGGGTGAAAGTCCATAAATACATTTTCCCTGATTTCAAAGTCTGAGAAAATTATAACTCTGGCAGACGCTGTGGAGCAGAGAACAAACCCATATCCATAAATACATGCTGAGGCTGGGATTGCTGCAGGCCTTCAGCGTTTAGATGGCAGCACAAATTACAAGTTGGCGAGGCAGAGGAGCGGCGCGCAGATGAAGAGAGCAGGTCAGTGGGTTTCCGGTTGAACTGGGAATAGGGTTAGAGGCAAAATAAACAGACTGGTGCCCAATATGCACGTGCATAAGCATTCATTCCCTCATGGCAAATCATTACAGACTGTGTGGACCTGCCAGTTTCTAAAATCAAACAGCTGTAAGTTTTATGCCAACTTAGGTTTATTAAAAAAAGTACATTAAATTATCAATATGAGGACATATTATTTTAGGGCCCTATGAAATCCATTTTATTTTTTCCCAAATTACGTTTTATTTTTTTTCCAAATTCCATTTTTTTCAGGATTCCGTTTCTTCACGTTTTAATTTTTCTCAACTCCTTTTTAACGGTTAAATTAAATTTTATTAAGAGCATGTCTAATTAATTAAAATCATGACACATACAATTTCAGATCAATTTAATAAAGGTTGAACAAAAATGACATGTTTAGGACCCTATTAAATGTTTTATTTTTTCTCACCATATGATGACACCATTTGATTATTGTAATCAAATTCTGTGTTTTAGCACATTTAATTATTTGAATGCATACTTCATTTATTCAAATTTATTCTTAAAATAGCCTTATGAAAGTTTTTTTTACCCTCAGAAATTGTGTGTTGTGTATTTAAAATGTTCTGGTTATCAAATGAAGGCATAAAACATTAATTTCATTTATCTCTTAACTACTGAAAATTAAGCACACTTTTTTGGCAAACAAAGGGGAATTTACTATTAAAACCATTAAAACATGGAAGAAATGTTATGTGGTTATACCCTAAAAAATAATGTTAGTAATAGTATTAGTAGTAGTAGTAGTAATAGTAGTAATATATCTCTTGCACAATGTCTTTAAGTTAAACCGGAATTTTATTTTGACGGGTTGCCGTCCTCATTTAGTGAGACGACAGACGAGAGCATCATGCGCGCTTTAGTGTGTAGTAAACAAAACCTCTCATCTGCTCCATTCATTAAAACAGAGACACGCAGAACACGCAGGATTCACATTTAAATGGTATTTTTGCGGCGTAATATTTACAGATACTAGTCCATATTGCGGTTTGATTTAAGTGTAATGACCTACTTTTGATTAATTAATTCAAACTTTGACAAATTCCGTGACATTTCGGAATTTGTCCATATTTATAATGTAATAATCACTTTAACGTAGCTTGCGCCAACAGTTGTATGCAGAAGTCACTCCAGGCGAATGATGTAATACGTTTGCGTTGCGCTTGCACCGGTAAGTCTCGTGAAAAACCAACGCTTGTTTACAGGAGCAGAGGAAGCAAAGTTTCCTTACTTTAGCAAAGGAAAACCAGTCTCCTCTTGGTTTATATCGAAACCCTCTGAAATTTTTCTTAACAAATTCTCGAACTTCTTATTTGTGACTATTGCCATTCTAAAGCTTGGAAGTGCCAGGATAATTTTTAATGTAACTCTGGAGGGTGAATAATAAGGTGCCAATTTTCATTTTTGGGTAAACTACCCTTTAAGCCTGCTCAGTTGTTCAGGAACCCACCGGCTTGTTGATTATGAAAATATGTAGTTTAAAATGTCTGTATTTGAACAGTGAACAAACCTGGGGTTTTAAACGTGTACATTTGGAAAAGTAAATCAAAACAGTCTCATCACAACCATCTCCAGACAATGCATACTTTTCTGTACGTTTAGACTAACATGAACAGTAGTTCAGCACATCTGTCTTTATTTCTTTGGTCTGGTAGTTTAGTCCTGAGGGTCAATTTGGGATATTTTCCCACAGCTTTCACACTTGTGTACCTGGGTGTGCATACGAGAACACAGTCCCATCTTGGAAACAGATGTGGCAACATGACATCAGACTCACAAAGCAGTGACCACACAAATTCACGTGCATGTGCTCACACACTCCTGCTGAGAATAAACAAACCCATTTCATGAGCAACACCAGACTGGTTTGTGCATCATGGAACAGATCACGAAACCATGTTGCCTTATGAATCACTACACACGGCCTGCCTAATAAAACATCCACATCATCTGACAACAGATCAATCAATACCACATTTTAATCACACTTAGCAGAGCTAAATTAAGTGTAATGGAAAACAAGTCCCAATGCACTCCAGAAGAACACTAGAAAGAGTAATAAATCTTTGAACCAGAACTGACCCCATTGTTCTTCCATTATCTAGACGTAATATGAACAGTCATTTACCTCCAGCAGGGTTTCCCTGCTACAGTACAGCATGTTTGGTGGTACCACCGCATTCCAGAGCCCTGTAGCCTAATAAAGCTGGATAATGACCATTTTCCACTCTCCTGTGTTTGATCTTTGTAACAGGGGAATTCAAAGCGTATTGTTATCTGATCTAATCATGGGAAGTTCTCATCCTCCACCTAAACACTTAGATTGTTTTATAACACAGCTTCTAACATCATTTAGATAATCGTCCATGTCAACCCAGAGAGACATTAAAGGAATAGTTTACTCAAAAATTTGGAGAAATTTAGCCTTAGATAGTGAATGGGTGCCGCCAGAATGAGAGCCCAAACAGCTGACAAAAACATTACTATAAACCAACTTCAGTCTACCAATTAATGTTTTGTAGCTTCATAAAATTATGGTTAAACCACTGATGTCACTTAGACTATTTTTAACAATGTCTTTACTACCTTTCTGGAACTATGCAGGGTCAGAAAGCTCTCGGATTTCATGAAAAATATCTTGTTTGTGTTCTGAAGATGAATGAAGGTCTTATGTGTTTGGAACGACATGAGAGTGAGTAAATAATGACAGAATTTTCATTTTTTGGGTAAACTATTCCTTCAAGCAATGCATCTTTACTGAAAACCTTAGCTTTTTCATTTTTACCAGTTGTGATAAAAACAAAACATCAAGGCAGAAAACGCATATGTCAGATGTGTGACTACAGCCAGGCTAGCACTTAGAAAGTGACTTCAGGCCTCGGGTGTAAAACTGACTTAAAGACGCAGGATTTAAGCGCTAAAGCCATGTGGCAGCTGTCATCCACCACATCCCAGCACACAAAGCAAGACTGCCAGAGGTCTCAAGAGAGACGGTCGTTTACATTCTCAAGCACAGCCGCAAATGGACAAAACCAAACACAGTGTGCTGGCTACAGTGTGTGCTTATTTTTAAATAAACTTTGGGTAGCTTTGCAAACATAATAGAAAATGTACAATATTTGTGCAGCGGAATCAAACAAACAAAACATCCAGGCAAACAATTAACCAGAACAGTCAGGGTGTAGGAATATGTGAAATGCATAATTTCAACAGTTCAACCAGCCATTGTAGTTTCAAAAGTAGATTCAAAAGGTTTAAATTGGATTAATTAAAAAGGTAAACTACAATAAAAATCTAGTTAAAAATAAATCAATGCCTGTTTTTCCACACTGTTTTAGCTAAATGAATACAGGAAAGTGTTATACTTAATTATTATGCACATTTTTATACAGTGAATAAGCAATATAAAACATTAAAAATGCCACGTTTTGAATTGATTCATTATACAGTCACTAAATAGGCAATCACTAAAAAGACAGATAGAAATTATTCAAAATGAATCACCTCTAATACGTTTGAAGAATCGTTAAAGGGATAGTTCACCTAAAAAGAAAAAAAAATTCTGTCATTAATTACTCACCCTCATGTCATTCCAAACCCAAAGACATTCGTTCAACTTCAGAACACAAATTAAGATATTTTTGAGGAAATCCGAGAGCTTTCTGACCCTCCATAGACAGAAAGGGTCCTACCATGGTTGAATAAAGTTGTTATTTTGTGTGCAAAGAAAACCAAAATGTATTCTCATGGCTTCATAAAATTACGATTGAACCACTGATGTCACATGGACCATTTTAACAATGTCTTTATTACGTTTCTGTGCCTTGACCCTTGCTGTATATGAAAGGTCAGAATGCTCTCGGGTTTCATTAAAGTATCATAATTTGTGTTCCAAAGATAAACAAAGGTCTTACAGGTTTGGAATGACATTAAGTAATTAATGACAGAATTTTTATTTTTGGGTGAACTATCTGTTTAAACTTGTCTATTAATAACCTTTAGCAAATATGGTACCATTCAAAAGTCTGGGGTCAGTAAAATTTACATTTTTTGACACTGAAGAGTTTTGCCGCCACAGGAATAAGTCACATCTTAAAATAAAGCTATATTAAGCTATAAACATTTCACACATCATTTCATTGTTTTTACTGTATTTTTGATTAAATACACGCAGCACAAAAAAATCTTACCGATCCCAAGCTTTTAAACAGTAGTGTACCAAATAATATCCAAATAAAGAGCCTATTAAAAAACACTACTTTATATTTGTGACAAATTCATTACAACTTTATCAAAAATTCAGGATCTCTCACACTTTATGGAAATGAACAGACACAGAAAACCAAAATAACTCACGTCAAGCTCATAGAACTCCTGAGCATCATCCAGACCCTGGACACGGATCTGCAGGCCCTTGTTGTGGCCTTTCCCTCCTGCTCCCATAGCCGAACTGAGGCTCTGCCCGGGCTCCAGGGTGCTGATGCCGGTGTTGTACTGAGCTCCGAGCCGTGTCCCTGCAGGGGTCTGCAAGGAGCGGTAGGTGCCCTCGATCTCACCCATAGCTGCTCCCAATGCAGCCTCCCCCTTCTCTCACACGCATATACACACCCCTGCCTGGAGACAACAGAACAATCAAAGAAATCACACAATGATACAAAATCTCAAGCCAGTTCCACAGGAATTGATATAATGGCAGAATCCAGGATTCAAAGACACATCTATTATGAAAACGCATGAAACCGGATCTGCAGAAATAGCAATCAGAAACAGTCCAGAATCTTTTTTAATATAATTTACACTACCAGTCAAAAAGATTTTAATGTTTTTTAAGAAGTCTCTTCTGCTCACCTAGCCTGCATTTATTTGATCATAAATACATTTTTAGAATTTTAGAATTTTAATTTCTGTGATTTCAAAGCTAAATCTTCAGCATCATTACTCCAGTCACATGATCCTTCAGAAATCATTCCAAATTTTGATTTGCTGCTCAAAAAACATTTATTATTATTATTGTTGAAAACAGCTGAGTAGATTTTTTTCAGGTTTCTTCGATGAGTAGAAAGTTCAGAAGAATAGCATTTATCTGAAATAGAAATCTTGTAAAATTTTAAATATCTTTATCATCACTTTTGATCAATTGAAAGCATCCTTGCTAAATAAAAGTATTAATTTCTATAATTTCTTCTTTTACTCAGCTGTACTCAAATGTACACAACCGTTTTAAATATTGATAATAATAATAAAAAATGTTTCTTAAACAGCAAATCAGCATATTAGAATGATTTCTGAAGGATCATCTGGCACTGAAGACTGGAGTAATGATGATGAAAATTTAGCTTTGATCACAGGAATAAATTACATGTAAAAATATATTTAAATAGAAAACAGTTATTTTAAATAGCAAAAATATTTTACAATACAACTGATTTTATATGCAAATACATGCAAATACATGCAGGCTTGGTGAGCAAAAGAGAATTCTTTAAAAAAACATTAAAAATATTACTGTTCAAAAATGTTTGACTGGTAGTGTATGTCCAGTACCATATTCATTTTATTCATTTTATGACAGTCAATACACGGATATTAATAAGGTCTAATTTCACTGGTAAACTCAATATTAAGGAACCAACATCCAGATAAGTGAAAAAGATACATGTCATTAAAATATCAGCCAAAACAATTATCTAAGCAAGTGTTCAACAAACAGATTATTCCGTCATTATTTAATGTGTATCAATAGAGCTATTGTTATGCATTGTGACATAAAATTTACAAGCTTGGATGCATGGATGAATCATTCTCAATTAGACCAATGACATGCATTTAGAAAAAATATATATATATTTCCATGCCAATATTAAAGAACATGCATGAGTCAATCAGTGCTGATGCATTTATTGTCAAACTTGATTGACTAATTGTCAAGGTTTCAAGTCACAATCATTTACACTAAAATAGTGTGATCCAAATCTCTTTCTTTTATATGACAAGTTCCTGTCACGATTGGCCAGCACAATAGCAGGGACATGACCACAAGACACAAGCCCACATTAGCCACTACAAAATACTAATGTACTGCCAAAATTAGCAGTGACTTTGCATGAGGTCTGATTAACACTGGCAACACTAAAGGCATCAATGCAATACGACCAACTAAAACAAGCTCCACTTTAACTCTCTTGATCTCTAAAGCAACAGGGACAACTGAGAATAACATTCATTAAACCCAACATCATTCAGCATGTTTTTGGCTCTTCAATGCAACAGGTTTGCTTAAGTAATTTGACTGGAATGCCTTCAAAGCACAAGCTGTGATCCAAACTGACCTATTTCCCTTCATAGAAATGAAGTTAGAATTTGAGACGGAATACTTTATCCAAGAGTTTGAGCAATTCCTACAGCTGAATCAGCCAATGATCGGTGACCATTGATCTTTTTGTTTTAGTAATGAAAATAACACTCTCCTTGCAAGATAAATTTGATAATGCAAAAAAAAAATGCTAAAAGCGATTAAATGAAAAGCCGAAATAAACTGTGGAGTTGTGTAATGTAAAGAGATAAAGCTGCATGGAACCAAGATAAAAATCTCTGCAATAGCTTAACCCCTCACGACAAACTTATTTCACTCGTCGTATTTCACTAACACCGACAAAAACATCCTCAGCCTCGACTAAAAACAAAAGCACACATTTTGCTGTTTGTGATTACAGATGAAACAAAGACTGAGAAAGTTTAGTCAAACCACACAAACATGCGAAGAGATGATAAAACTCTACCGTATGCTTTACTGAGACACATTCCAATAAGATACTACCACCATAACTAGTTTACATTTGCTTTTAATCTCTATTTTGTGATAAATCGACATCATACCTTTTATTTTTCGCCTGGTGTTTCTTCAACTCTATATGAGTTACACGTCCGACCGTCGTTGTAGGCGAACTGCGGCCAAAGCTGCGCTCTGATTGGACGACTTCAGACAGATCCTGCCTTCTATTGGTTGAGACTCAGACTGAAATGGTCGGCAGCTATTGGCTGAGCGGCGTACCTGCGGATTAAATTGATTGGTTTCGAAACGCCATGTAGTTTGTTTATATAATATAATAATTTAAAACTTAATAAATGAAACATTTACATTAAATAGTATTTAACAAATACGAAAACAAAAGTCAAACTATTGTTTTCCGTTGGAGTCCTGCCTAAAACACCGTCTAAGCTAGTTACGGAGACAAAAAACTAGTTTTCTTTCAAAACTCTTGTGTCCAAATTCTAGCCGTGTCTCCACACTGTATCGTATTTCCAGGAAATGTAAAATTACAGGAATGCCAAATAATGAAATATTGTTTGTTTATATGCAAAATAAGGGAAACGTTAAGCTTCACATGTAAGGTGTCATTCAAATTAGTGTGGAAAGTTGAGGTGTCAAATGAACAAAAACTGACCAAAAGTGAATAGCCGGATATGGATTATCATTACAAAATTTATTTAAACAGAATGTAAAATAACAGAAGGGAACACGCATGACCTGCACAGTAAAACAAATACGGCAACTCCACATTTGCAAGCTGGAGCAAGAATAAGCACTGACCACATTTGTTGTAAACCATAGTTTCAGCGTTTCTTAAATCACATGTAAGGACGTATAGACAAATATATATATATATATATATATATATATATATATATATTTGAAGAGTTCAGATGCAAAAGCCTCTAAATCCATCTGACGTATTTCTTTAAAATTAGCATTTCTCTCTGGCTACTTTGTATAGGTTTCTATGTAAGTACTGGTACTTCTGATTGGGCTGAGGCTGGAATTTAATGCTACATTCACAGAGTATCATTATCTCATTTTTGGCAGATTGCTTTTAGCTGGTTTTGCATCTGACCTCTTCATACATAGATATATATATATAAACCAAGACCAATTGACCAACTGGCGATCGTTCAGTTTAATTATATGTAGCTTGTATATATGACCCTTGACCACAAAACCAGTCATAAGCGTCAATTTTTTAAAATTGAGATTTATACATCATCTGAAAACTAAATAAATAAGCTTTTCATTGATGTATGGTTCATTATGATAAGACAATATTTGGTCTATTTGAATATATGGAATCTGAGGGTGCAAAAAATCTAAATATTGCAAAAATCGCCTTTAAAGTTGTCCAAATGAAGTTCTTTGTAATGCATATTATTAATCAAAATCTACAAAATATCTTCATGGAACATGATCTTTACTTACTATCCTAATGATTTTAGGATAGTATTGACCCATACAATGTATACAAATATACCCGTGCTACTAAGACAAGGTTTTGTGGTCCATGGTCAAATACATAATTATTTACTTATTTATTTCAAGTCAGTAAGTGAAAAAATGCAAAAGTAGACAGTGTCTCATTTAAAACATTTAGTGGTTCGTTGTTCAAGACCCCCACTGCGTTGTTTCAGCAGTCGCGTGGCTGTCTGTAGGACATGATACCGCTGCCGAAGGTGACGTCTTTGCACATGTTCATTGGTGATCTCTACCACGCACGCAGAGGAGAACCAGCCCCGCTGTCCATCCTGTACCCTGCGGCCTTCCAGAAACCCTACAAAAGAACAGAGTAGATGCAAATTCTCTAAAACATTCATTGATGTTAGACTTATTTAATTAGCAATGACAGGGTTGTGTTGCAACACTACCATCTGTAGTCTTCTGCATGACGTTAATCATATCTCCCAGCTGTAGACTAAGCTCTCCTCGTTGTTGTCCACTGTACACCTCTATACATCGCACCTGAGGACAGTCTTAGACACAGTGCCTATATGATTATAAATTTGTACATTGTTTATCTTTTATTCACAACTGTTTTACAGCTCTAAAAAGAATATCCTCACTGCAGTTAATTGTTTGCTCTAAGAGCAGATGTTTTCCATTTTTGGAAAATTCAGACACTTTTGCCCCCTAGTGGACAATGTGTAGCTGCACAAGCTGTTATATATCGTATAATATTAAATATTATTTATAGAACTGCAGTTAAATTATTAAGTTAAAATATTTTGTAGACATTGAAATAACACCTATAAGTAAAACACATGATCAGACATATATATTTATATAGATATGTGTTATTATGTGGTATTAAGAGGTAACCTAACTGACCTCAAATCAGCGTTAGCAATTTATGCAATATAATACATAATAATACAAAGAAAATGATTGTTATAATACATTATATAACTCAGTGGAAAAGCTAACAGTTAAATGGTGAGTTAAAGGGTAAAACTGAAATATTTTCCATTACATTGCTTAGTTAAATTGATGAGTCAAAAAACAAAGATGGTGTAATTGCGTCATATGTATAACGAATTGTTTTGGTTTCTGTTGAACTCATTCAAACAAACACTTAAAAACTGGTATTGCATAGTGATTCATTCTTACCCCACTCTTCATACACGGTGTCCTGTCTATCTTTCCGCCCACCCAAGAGCTCCACCCATGAGTCCTTTTCAGCTCTAAGAAAACAAGATGGCACATTTATTAAGGGAAACATTGTAGCATTTTATATGTTTTATAATTATTTGCTTTCAGCTTGCCATAAAAACCATGCTGTGTCTGATATTTTGACAGTTCTCTGCATTGTACTGACTCTGAATTTGTTTGCAGCAGAAGATGAGAAGTGGCGTTCCGGTGATTATGCAAAAGGACGATCCTAAATATTCGGTTTAGCTCACATCCCTCCAGCTTCTCCTCCAGATATTTGCCCTCGGTCACTTCTATCAGAGAGCGGTGCACGTAGTCATGAACTACAAACCGATCCAACCTGCATTCATAAAAGATATTAACACCTTAGAACGGGCATCTGCTGCATCTATACTGTTCAAAAGTTTGGGTCAGTAAGATTTCTTCTTTTTTATTTTATTATTGTTATTTTTTTAAATTAATACCTTTATTCCGTAAGTGTTCATTAAAGGATTAGCTCACTTCAAGAATAAAAAATTCCTGATAATTTACTCTCCCCCATGTCATCCGAGATGTTTATGTTTTTCTTATCTAGCGAAACGATTGTTCATTTTCTAAAAGAAAAAAATTAAAATTGCTATCATTTTTAACCACAAATACTTGTCTTTCACTAGCTCTGCGATGCGTGTCCACGACTTCATGTATTACGCAGTCACGTTAGAAAGGTCACACGTGGTAGGGAAGGGTGAGAAACTCTGTCTAATTTTCTCCTCCAACTTTAAAATCGTCCAACATTGTTGTTTTACCTCTTTTTGTAAAGAGCGTTTGACTTTCTTAGCACGTTCACTTTGTAAACACTGGGTTGGTACCGCCAATGTCACGTGTGACCTTTTCAATGTGACTACGTAATGCGTCATGGACGCAGAGCTAGTGCATTTGTGGTTAAAAAGTATGGAAATTAGGGCTGTCAAATGATTAATCGGGATTAATTGCATACAAAGTTAAAGTTTGAGTTTGCCTAATATATGTGTGTGTTCTGTGTGTAATTATTTATGTATATATAAATACAAACACATTCATTTTTATACATTTAAGAAATATTTACAAGTATATGTGTTTATTATAATTTTTATATAATGTATAATATATATAAATACAAATATTTTGTACATAACATATTTCTCTTAAATATATAAATTAATTTGTGTGTTTTTATACATACATAATAATTACACACAGTACACACACATATATTAGGCAAACTCAAACTTTTATTTTGTATGCGATTAATCGCTTGACAGCCCTAATAGAAATTGGTATTTTTTTTTAGAAAATGACCGATCGTTTCTCTAGATAAGACCCTTATTCCTCGGCTGGAATTGAGTAGAGCCCTTTGATGCTGTAATAAAACTGCAATTTGGACCTTCAACCCGTTGGCTCCCATTGAAGTCCACTATATGGAGAAAAATCCTGGAATGTTTTCATCAAAAACCATCATTTCTTTTCGACTGAAGAAAGAAAGACGTGAACATCTTGGATGACATGGGGGTGATTAAATTATCAGGAAATTTTTATTCTGGAAATGAACTAATCCATTAAACTGATCAGAAGTGACAGTAAAGAAATCAATAATATTACAAAATATTTCTATTTCAAATAAATGCTCTTCTTTTGAAGGTTCTATTCATCACAGAATGCTGAAAAAAACACCAAAAATATTAAGCAGGACAAATGTTTTCAACATTGATGATATGAATGTTTCTTGAGCACCAAATCAGCATATTAAAATGATTTCTGAAGGATCATGTGACAGTGAAAACATGGCTGCTGATAAATTCAACTTTGCCATCATAGTAATAAATTATGTTTTAAATATATTTAAAAAGAAGACAGCTATTTAAATTGTAATATTATTTCATTATATTACTGTTTTTACTGTATTTTTTAATTATTATTATTATTATTATTATGGAAATTAAGAGACTTCTTGTAAAAAAACTTTTGAATGGTATAGTAAATCCTATTTTATAAATAGCATCTATGGATAAATAGATTGAAATGCACTATACCATATCACTTATTGGCCAATGTTAGAGGTTTCTTTATTTACCACTGAACTAAATATTTGTAAATATTGCATATTTATTGTGATTATCCCCAATTTTAACATTTAGATGACCTGTTCTGTCATCTAATGCTCATTAAAATCATTCTTTAAAAAGATTAAAGCAAATCTCAAAATAAATATCCATTTTTGTACTGTACATTATAACTGGTTGATGGTTAAATCAATTTAATTTCAACCAATTGATTTTATTCATTTATTTGTATAAAACAGCTCAGAATTTAAATATTGGCCATTTGTTAGTTATTGGCCATAACATAGAGACATATTTTAATATCAGTGCAAACTAGGTAAGCAAAGAGTTGAATCTGTAGCTTTTGATAATGGAGACAACCTAAACGTGAGTTTTTGGGTGCCTACAGGCTGTCACGATCTCCAGTTGGAGTGCACGTAAGCTCCTCTAGAGGGCACTTCATCCCAGATCTTTGCCATTATTTCACGGACTATATTTCCCATAACACCCCATGCCAAGGAAATGATTGCATATACCTATGTTTCCTGTCTGGAGGACTATTTAAGCTGCACACAAACACTCACACATTGCAAAGTTTTGTTTTTAGCTGTTAGTGGTCATTAATAAAGCTCACATTTGGATCTCCATTAGGATTTTCGATTTTCGATCTTCATTGTCACAATCCAGTCTGTTACACAGGCACAGGATATAGACATTTATAAGATAGAAGATACCTAGAAGGAACTAATGGTTAGTAGATCCTCCTTCCTAGAAACTAAAACCTAATGAAAATCGAATAAACTTCTCACTAAGTAAACATTTAAATCAGCTCATTTGTCTCAATCCTCCTTCCTAGAAACTAAAACCGAATGAAAACCGAAGAAACGTCTCACTACGTAAACATTTAAATCAGCTCTTTTGACTAACTAATTGATTTGGCTCTCCTACCCTTTCCTGGTGGCCACCAGCAGCAGATCATTAAAAAGGAACAGAAGTACAGGACACAGTTTTCTCTGGCCAAACATGTTTTCCTTCAATGAGATTTGCACCAGATCTCCCTGCTTCACAAGCCAGCGGGAGGAAGACACAAGAGGCAGGGCCTAAGAGAGGGAGAGACCAAAAAAAAAAAAAAAACACAGACAGACATTGATGAAAAGAGTGAATTACACGTACAATATACATTATATGAAAACAGTTTACCTACCTTGCACGCAAACTCAATCTTGTTAGCAATCTGCACTATTTCTTCCATCTGTTTCATTCTGCCCACCTGCCAATTGCAAGCTTCCAGTAGCTGTAGGTGAAGACAGCACAAACCATAAACAATGTAGCAAACTGATTTTTATACAATTGCACATATTCAGAAAATGTTAAGCAGTTTGACATTCGTACCCTGGAGATCTCTTTTAGAGCTCTCAATCCTGAGGCCTTACAGTTTGACCCTGGAACAGCCTTCTTCTGGATATTCTGCATTGCATCAATATGTTTGAAATACTGAGTGATGTAACTTTTTAAAAACAATTAAACATTCTTATGCTAATTGTGCTACACTGTAAAAAACAATTTGTTGAGTCAACTTAAAATAATTTGTTACCTGGCTGCCTTAAAATGTTAAGTTCAGTCGACTCTGAAAAAGTTTATTTAACTTGAAATGTTAAGTTATGCTAAGTGACAACTTAGATATTTGACTTGATTCAACTTAAAATTTTAAGGCAGCTGGGTTGCTTACCCAGCTCTTAAGTTTAACAAACACAAATATCTAAGTTATCACTTAGTACAACTTAACATTTCAAATTGACTAAATTATTCAAGTTGACTGAACTTAAAATTTTAAGGCAGCAGGGTAAGAAATTATTCTAAGCTGACTCAACAAATTGTATTTTTTGTTTTTTACAGTGTAGTGCAGGGGAGCCCAACCCTATTCAACCTTCCTGCAGAGATTAGTTCCATCCCTGATCAAACACACCTGTCTGTAATTATCAAGTGCTCCTTCAGATCCTAATTAGTTGGTTCAGGTGTTTTTGATCAGGGTTGGAGCTGAACTCTGCAGGAAGGTAGATCTCCAGGAACAGGGTTGAGCACCCCTGTGCTAGTGCATCTCATCACTCACCTCCATTAGGATTTTAAGCCGTGTGATTCTCTGAAATGGCAGTGATAGGAAAGATTTGAGGGGTAGGCGATTGCATCGAGGGTCTTCCTGTAGTTTATCCAAGATCTCCACAATCTGAGGACTTTCTTTTCTGACCACAGTACAATATGTATTATAAATATGTTAGATTTTCAAACAGCAGACAGTTCATTTATAATTCTTGTCTCTATCTCTGTAGAATACAATGCAACCAGTTTGAATTTCTAATATTCATGATACATAAACATCAAGCACTATTCTTTTACCCAAGGTTGTGTAACGTCTGCTCCTGATAGGGCATATTACGGATGTAAGTTATATAAGCATCAAAGGGTCCAAGAGCATATTGGTGTACAACATCACAGATTACATCGCAGAATACACTTGAGGCCAGCTCCAGCAGCATTGCATCCAAGAAACTAAAAAAAGTTTGCATATAGAAAAGTATTCAGACAATTTTGGACATTTAATGAAAATTCTGTCATTAATTAGTAACCCTTATGGTGTTCCAAATCCATAAGAGCTTTGTTCACTTTCAGAACAAAAATTAAAATATTTTTGATTCCGTCTTCTGCCTTTATCTACAGTGGTGCTGCTTACATAAAACGCATGTGCGCTGCACCTTGTTTACATACAGAGAAACGTACGCACATGCGTCGTTGTACTCTCAATAATGGCAGAATACGTGACTTGGAGGAGAAGAATTACTGAATATAGTCGTTATTTTTGGTTTCTTTTGCGTACAAAAAGTATTCTCGTAGCTTTGTAAAATTGCAGTTGAACCACTGATGTCACAATATCTTAATTTGTGTTCCAAAGATGAAGGAAGGTCTTTGTCTTACAGGTTTGGGAATGACATTAGGGTGAGTGGCATATGCAAATGAATGCTAAAGATTTTTTCACAACTAACTCCTCTGAGACACTTTTTCAATTATTTTTGTCATTTTTTATGGATGTATGTATGTGGAAGTGTCCTAGCACAGTGGTGTAGTTCAGCAAACTGACATATGAACATGTTCCACAAGATAAGTTAACCAGGAAGTGTCTTAATTTTTTTGGACAGTCTATTTATTGTTTCATTTTAAAACCTAATTTTAAAAACTTGAAAACTTTGATTTGACACATTTTGATTACAAAAAATATTTATTGTATATTTAAAGTAAATGGCACTTGTTTTGATAAACTGTTATATGATGCAAAAAACATACATTTATGCATTTTTTTTTTTTAATTGTGTCTTGTGCCACCGTGTAGGAAATAATACCATTGTTACACCACTGTTCAAAAGTTTGGGGTTGGTAAGAATTTTTTTTTTTATAAATCTCTAATGCTATCCAAGGTTGCATATTTATTTAATAATGTGAAATATTATTATAATTCTAAGAAACTGTTTTTAATTTTATTCCTGTGATGGCAAAATTTGCCAGTAATCCAGTCTTCCATGTCACATAATTCTTCAGAAATAATTCTAATATGTTTATTTTGGGCTCAAGAAACATTTCTTTTTATTATTAATGTTAAAAACTATTGTGCTGCTTAATCAGGGTTTCTGCAGGTTTTTTTAAAATTGAAGGGAAAACAATGCGTTCTCTAAGTATAGTTCAAGAAAGTATAGTTTTCCCTCTTTTCCTTGCTTTCCTTCGGTAAAAGCGCTGTGCACATTTTACTTTCACTTTCAAATTAGCTGCAACTCGGCATCAAGCAATTGTTTGTTTTTAGTTCGCTTGAGTTTTCCTTCTTTTCCTCGGTTTTAAGTAGCTTGTAAAAGCGTTGTGCGTATTTTACTTTAACTTTTTTAATTAGTACACACTGCATTGAGCAGTATTATCTGTAATATTGTATTATCTGTTCTCTAACTTAACTAAATGATTTTTATTATCCAAAAAAATCAAAACGACAAGTTCTTCTTCATCTTGAAAGATGAAGCAGCACATACCGCCATCTACCACGTATTGTTTAAAGAATATTGAGCGACCTAAGCCATATAGCACAGAAATTATGCTTTCGCTTCACTTTAAAATGAAGCACATGAGGAAACAATCCGTCACGAAAATGAATGCCATGATCATATGAATTTAAGACTTGCTGCTCTGATTTAAGACATTTTCAAGGCCTTAATTCATGGCGAATTTAAGACTTTTTAAGACTTTTTTAATACCAGCGGAAACCCTGTTAATGTGTTTCTGGAAATCATAGGTTTCTTTTTTAATTTTTTTTTTTTTTTAACTAACTTTTTTGTAACAGTATAAAAATCACCATGTTGATCAATTTATCACATTCCTTCTGAATAAAAGTATCTTTATGAACCAAAACTTTGTTTGAATGGAAGTGTAAATAAGAAATAATATCATTATACACAGGTCCAACATTATTATTTCCTGAAAGGATTAGTTCACTTTCAGAATACAAATTCCCTGATAATTATATGTCATTCAGGATGTTCATGTCTTTTTTTCTTCAGTCGAAAAGAATTCCAGGATTTTTCTCCATATAGTGGACTTCAATGGTGGCCAGCGGTTTGGAGGTCCAAACTGCAGTTTCAGTGCAGCTTCAAAGGCTTCTATAACTGATAGTTTCGCTAGATAAGACCCTTTTTCCTTGTTGGGGATCGTGTAGAGCCCTTTGAAGCTGCATTGAAACTACAATTTGGACCTTCAACCTGTTGATCCCCACTGAAGTCCACCATATGGAAGAAAATTCTAAAATGTTTTCCTCAAAAACCTTAATTTCTTTTTGACTTCAGAACAAAAGACAAAAACATCATTGATGATATGGGGGTGAGTAAATGATTAGGAATTTTTTATTCTGGCAGTGAACTAATCCTTGAACAACAATGAACACATGAAGGAATCAGATCAAAATGTTTCTCCTCAAGACATTTATTCACTGTACAGTCTTGCTAAACAGACTTTCTACTGTGTACACAAAGTCTGGTTCTTACCTTTGACTGATCTCTTTGATCTTTGCGATGCTAGAAAACAATGACTTTCTGTCTCTTGGTGCCAAAGCGTCTTTCAGCATTGACGACTCCTGAAAATGTTCCACAGCCACCATCAAGCTCTGAAGATAGGACTGCTCAGATGTGACAACCTCATACAGGTGCTGGAGAAGAGAGAAGGGTTAAGAAGAGGTCATGAATAAACGGTTATGAACATGAAAAACAGGTCAAGGTAGGCCTACCTCTTGAAGCTTTAGCTGGTCCTTACTGAGACGACTTAGTATTCCACTGTCTCTTACAATGTTTCGGTCTTGCCATAAGTTCTCCAGTGACTTTGTTTTAGTATCAGCACACATACAGTTCCAGTCTCTCTTGGTGTGGCTTTCAATCCGTTTGTCCACCAAACCAGGAAGAGGCAGCATTGTTGGAGTCCTTTGGGAAATTTCAAGTAAGTTCTTAGAGAGACTCTCCCCTTCGGTTTCTTGGTATTTTATCGCATCCTCTTGACTGTCTCCACTAGAAACACTTGAGATGGATACATTTTCACATAGTCTTTCTCCATCAGTCAGTCTTTTGGTGTGAAAGAGCAATGAGCACATTTCTAATTGAGAGTTACTAAACATTTTGGGAGAGTGATCTCCTTTAGCCTTTAATACTTTGGTGCTATAATCTCTTTCTTTAATTGCTCCTGAGAATCTTACGTGTAGCTCAGAAACCAAACTTTCCCTGACAGGGTCGCTAAGTGACCCAACTTCATTGTACTCAGGGGTAATTTTGGTTTTATTCTGGACCCTGTAAGCAGGAATTGGTTTTGACAGAGATAAATGTGGAAGGGGTTTGGCAGTGGGACAAACTTCAGTACCTGGAGATAACAAGAGAATCAGTAGAAAGTAAGATTCAGTGATGAAAGACTACTACATAGTGATTATGATGGTGGATTTAGAGTACCTGATTGTCTGCAGGGCAGCACTGGTGAGCTGGAGCATTCAGATTGGACTGGTGTTGAGTCTACATCTATATAAACTCCCTCATCAGTATCATTCTTAGGTGCTTTTCCAACAGAAATAAATAACAGTCCTCCATTCAAATTGCTGACACAGATTCTCATAAGAAACTTGAAAGGGCATATGCTTTTTACTTATATACTGTCTTTATGTTTGGAGCCACAGAGACCCCAGTGATTTATGTTTAACAACAATTTTTTAAAAATTAAGTTTTTCTTGCAACTCTTACATTTATGCATTTGGCAGATTTTTCTCCAAAGAGTTTTTATGAGGTACAAAGGGCCTTGGAGTTTTAGACCCAAACCATTAAGGCTAAAAATGGCTGGCTATATGATAGCTTGTGGATGTTTGGCTCAGGACATGCCTGTAAGTCTCAAAGCACTGAGAAATAAATTCAAACACTCACCCATCATGGAGATAATTTGCTCTGGCTCTTTGGGAAGAGGTCTGGGAGGTACAGGTATGCTCGGAGGGACACGTTTTGATTTACGTGAGGTAGTTGTTGGACGACTCTTCCAGTTTTCCAAATGAGTGCCATTATTCTTTCCATCTGTAGAAACAGATTGGTGAATCCTTGCCAGTCGTTCACAGATTTACTCACATCTGCTGTCATGACAGTAGGATGTTGTCCATGCAGGACTGGTTTTGCTCAATGAGTTTATGTTTAGAAATTGAAATTAGACATCCTCTTAAAAAGTAAAATATGTGTACCTGAACAAGCTGGGTCTGATGCAGGTGCAACATAATTCACATTAATATTATTGATATTAAAGACAGGCTGTGATTGGTCTACATGGAACTGTGTCTTCAGCAGACGAGGTTTTGGGATTGGTTTTATCTTTGGGGGAACGACCAGACCATGAGTGGCAATTTTTTGGTGTGGGTTTTGTGCCGCTGTGGAGTTCTGGGTGGCCTGGTGTTGGTGGTCCTTCTCTTGGACATCTCTCCTCAAAATAAAGTCTGTTCCTCTGCGCCATTTCTCACCCTTAAGCGGAGGTTTAGGGGGACAGTAGGTTTTAAATGCAGGAACGTTTTGGCATGGACACGGTTCTCTGTATCCATCTGGCCCTGGCATGGCCTTCGGATGCCTGTAAGGAAGAGCAGATGGGAGCAGAATGCTATTAATTGTCAGTGTAAATGTTGGCAGATGATTATAAAAAAATGTCTACTGGAAATGAAAGATCTTTTGACTGAAGTAATTGTTAAATTAATGGATTGCACAAGTATATTTTTAAGTACATTATTTCCATAAGAATTTTTATGCCATGTACTTCTTCTTCTCAAGAGAACGTAACTGTACTCCATTACCCAGCCATGACCACAACTGGCTACAAATGCAAATATCATCCCTGTCACAGTTATAATATCACTCAATATCACTGCAAAAAGTTGCTAGCTCAAGTCATTGTGAGTCCACTAGCAAAAATAATGCATTAATTGCATAATATCAATACATTTTATTGTGAAATTATAGATGAATCATGACTTTGTTAGAAAAGTATGGTTGAAAATCTGTATGCTTATTTTATGCACAAATACATGCAGTTAGTGGGCTGCTGATCTCAGAAGTGCATACTAACATATTAATCTTACTATTTCTAAAAAAGATATTGTAAGAAAAGTAAGAATGATATTGATAGACTACTCTGCATTGTTGGTTGCAGCAGTGCGGTGTATAATGAGAGCACGAAGAAGAGGATGAACTTAAACAGTCTTTAATTAATCAACACAAAAGGTAATCCACAGAAGGCAGGCAGGTAACAGACACAACACAACATTAACATTGACACTGGACAAGGGAACACAGGACAGACTAGAACTATATAGTTTGATCAAGGTTGATTAAAGGAGTCATCGGACGCAAAGTTCACTTTTACATGTTGTTTGAACATTAAATGTGTGTTAGCAAATCTGTATAGTGTATATACAAATCTACCCTATAATGATAAAAATCCATGCAGTAGTTTTTAATGAATCTGTAAAAATAATATCCCCTTTTTCACACCGACAGAGGCCGATGATTGACTGACATGAGCGTCTTACCTCAGATCAGCTGTAACAGTCCATTGTAACTCCATTGTTTCAATGCCGGAGCAGGAATGTAAGTTAGACAAGAATATCTCTGATTGAGTGATTGAGGTGTTGTGTTGCTGGATGTAATAATGAACATAGTGGTCGTCATTTACTCCCAACATCTGAGCCGCTGAAGATGCAGTGGATTATGTTTGTTTGTGAAGGGAATGCGCCTCCCGATCTACATAAATGTGTCTGTGTTCGTGCAAATCATTTGTGCTAGTTAGCAAGTTTCGTGGCTAAACGTGCTAAATGTGGCTAAAGTAAACAGTCTTTTAGGGCAGCTCATCACTCCACAGAGAGAAGAGAGGGGCGGGGTGAGCAGAGCTCATTTGCATTTAAAGAAACAATCCCTCAGAATGGGATGATTTTTGCCGAGCTCATTTTGACAAGGTAAAAAGGGTGTTGTTTTGCACAACCATCGAGAATTTTTAACCAAAGTATATTGTAGACTTTTCATTAAGACCCTAAAGAATCATATCAACTTGTGGAAACTGGGCATCCGATGACCCCTTTAAGGAAAGAAAGGGATGTGATGTGATGTGTGGCCAAGTATGGTGACCCATACTTGGAAATTGTACTCTGCATTTCACCCATCCAAGTGCGCACACACGCTGTGAACACACCTAGAGTAGTGGGCAGCCAATACTGTGGCACCCGAGGAGCAGTGGGGGGTTCATTGCATTGCTCAAGGGTCTCACCTCAGTTGTGGTATTGAGGGTGGAGAGAGCAGTGGACATTCCCCACCTACAATCCCTGCCGAACCTGAAACTCAAACCCACAACCTTTGGATTACAAGTCCAACTCTCTAACCAAGTCCAACTCTCTAACCCCCAACCAAAAAAAAAAAACAGAAAACCAGGTCACAAAGCACACAAAGAGGAAGGAAAAAACAACAAAACAGGTCCCTGAGTCTGACAGTTCGCCCTCCTTCCGGAAATGTGCGACCTCGTGCCACAAAGACAAGGGGAGGGACGGAGGGGAATTTAGGAGGAGGACAAAGGAGTGGATATGAGATGGTGAGAGGGGACGGCGAAGGGCTGGCAGGAAGGCAGGCGGACAACTCGGGTGGAGCCGACGGAGGGAGGAGCCATGGTGGAGGAAGGGCTGATGACTCCAGGGGGCCAACCAACGGAAGCAGAGCAGGTGGTGGTGGAGCCTCGAGGCGAGCCGATGAGTCAGGGTGATGCAGAGGATCCGGAGGGCCAAGTGGAGTAGATGGCTCCTGTGACTGAGGTGGAGGCGGGATTTGAAAGGCCACAGTGAAGCCGGAGCAACAGTGGACCAAGGTGGAGCCAGAGTAGAGGGGTATAGACAATGGAAAGAGGAGCCATGGAGGCAACAGGACGAGCCAGGGAGAAGACAGGAGAGACTTAGGGTAGGAGAAGACAAGTGGGACCCAGGCCGCAGCCATGATGGCGACCCACGGTGGAGCCGACGGAGAGAGGAGCCATGGTGGAGACACCAGGGGGCCAACTGATGGCGACGAAGCAGGTGGTGGTGGAGCCCCGAGGCGGAGACAAAGAGCTGATGAGCCAGGGTGATGTTGAGGATCCGGTGGGCCAAGGTGGAGCAGATGGCTCCGGTGACCAAAGGCATCCTTCAGCCACGATGCCAATTGACCAAGGCAGAGGCAGGATTCGGAAGGCCGTGGTCGAGGCGGAGCGACAGAGGACCAAGGTGGAGCCTTACAGAGCCGGAGGGGCTCTGAGGAGTGGAGTCCCGAGGTGGCAGATGGTCGACGACTGACCAAGCCGGAGCCGGAGGGACGAGGGAGCCCGGCAGAGCTGGTGGACTGACGGCCATGGTGGAGAGGAAGGAGCTAGGAAACATGGTAAAGCTGCTGGGTCAATGGGCCGAGGTGGAGTCCGGGACTTAGAGGCTGGAGTTGGAGACAAGGAATCCTTCAGCCACAACACCTGGAGACTGGCAGACCCGCGGCGATCCCACCGCACAGATGGTAGGCTGAGGATGAGCAGAGGGGCTTCCAGGAGACAGCTGTGGTGACAGTGAGGTCTGGTGCAGAGGTGGTGGGCAGAGTATGTGAGCTGAGTGGAGCGACAACAATTTCCTCTCCGTGCGCCGAGCATTTTATAACCGCTCCACTCCAGCTCCGCTTCGGGTTTACCGGTTCCCGCTCCCGCATTGAGCATTGAGAGAGCTATTGCCTGTGAATAAGTATTGTACTTGTTTAAATCACGCTTTCACTTGAAAATATTCAGTATCTTGAATGAACAAACTAATTCATTGAAAACTATAACTTTCTGCTCATGTCCATTGACTTCATCCTAGTCTTCACATTCTTTCTGATCTGAGTGATCCATCCTTATCAAACTAGCTAAACAGGCTATGTTTTTAATTCTTGCTAAATATGCAGTTATATTATGGATCATTGTCATGAATTGTACTCATGATGGAGCAATGCTGGAGCGATCTTGGAGCAAGTAAAAACCACAACGCTCCGACTTTTAAAATTTCTGCTCCTCACTCTATTCAAAATCACACCACTCCACTCTGCGCTCCACTCCCACTCCGCTCCACTCACATACTCTGGTGGTGGGAGAGGGAGGCTTAGCGGGAGTTCAGGATGATCAGGGGGCTTAGGGGGCTTTGCCAAGGCCGACACAGGACTGACAGAGAGTTCAGGGCAGACAGACAGTTCAGGGCAGGCTGATGATGACAGGAGAAGGGCAGATAATACACAGTCCGCTGAGCTCAGCTCACCCTCAGACATGGTGCAGTGGGTGGAGCTTCCCTCCGCACTCTCGCTGTCCATAGCACTCTCTCCTGTAGCGACCACTGTAGCCTCACACCTGGTCTGATGTCACAGGCTCTGGCTCCGGGGCGATCCTCAGCTCAGATTCTGTCAGCAGTGAGTGCAGGTTCTTGCTCAGCAGGGTTATGGTGGGCTGGGCTCTGGGCCTTGTCATGTTCTGGATTGCGGTAGGATGCTCTCCAGACACCGAAACATGGCCTCCCTCCAGTTCAGTCCCGGTGGTGTCTGGGAGGTCCAGGAACTTAATGGTCTCACCGTTGTGTGGAGACATGACAACAAGAAGTGCAAACCCCAGGGCGAACAACACCAGGTCGTGGCTCTCCCGGGCCGCAACACAACGTTAACGTCCATTAACGTTTACTAACCCAAACCTAAATCTATCCCTTACAATGCAAGTACAGTAATTACAAAATGATGCAATATTGATGTGCGGAACAAAGGAAAACTAGATCACAGGGACAAGAGCTAAACAACGCTGACAACAAGGAATAACAGTTTTATTACAGTTACTTTTCTTAAATAAGACATCTTTGATGACATACGCAGCCAACAAATGCAACCTCCGAAGGGTTGCAGCCTCCAAAATGAGATTATTATTATACAGACATTTGTTTATTACCACACTGTGGTCTGTATGTTATTGCTACATTATCGGATAGCATACATTACTACATTCCATCATCATTTATGCACCCTCATGTTATTTCAAACTTGTACGACGTTCTTTCTTCTGTTTTGGTTCCCAATTACTTTTTTAAAATATGGAAAAAATTACATTAAAAAACCCACAACGCAAGTCGATTGAACTAAAACTGTTAGGTTACCCATCATCTTTCAAAATATCTTCTTTTGTGTTCTGCAGAGGAAAGAAATTCAAACAGGTTTAAAAAAACATGAGGGTATGTTTTGGGTGGACTAACTCCATGTAAAGGTCCAGACAGAGAGAGTGTGATCTGATCTGGCTGCACATCAGAGCTCAAGACAAACTGGCCTCTTTGTTTGTGCTTTCCAAAAGTGATGTTTCAGCATATTGGCCCAAGTGGACTTTGAATGATCTCATTTGAGAAGCAAAGAGAAATAATTTGTTGACACTTGGGGTGTCTGCACACTGAAAGTAAAAGATGTGATAATACATTCCTACAAATTCTCATATTGTGCACTGATAACATGTTTTTATTAAGTACTCAGTGGCTGACTTATGTGAACAGGAATGTTTTACCTACAACTCACCACACACACACACACAAGCCCACCAATAATTTCCCTTTTTGTGGGCACAGCTGGATCATGCAGTGAAAAGAGCTGTTGTCGGGATTTCCCACTTTTCCTGTCTCAGGAGATCCGGTCACACATGTCTCCGCTTGCTGTCAACTCAGCTATACTGTATCATCTAAGACATTCCTACTAAACTCGAGCAGGTAATAATGTATCCTTAGGCTTTCTGCTAACTAAGTCACCTTTGTAATGGAATTTGGAAGTTTCCCACTTTTCACGAACGTCCAAATGATTGATTAAGTAGGAAAATCCAACATGCCCCTGTAATGAAGTAATTGTTTTTATACGGGTAGAAAGATGAACATGTGGGTTAAGTTCAGCCACTGCCTCTATATATTAGAATTTACCTCAGTTTGTAGAAAAGCTACTCATTACCACCTGTGATTTTTTTAGTTGTCAGTGTATTATAACAAAATAAATTTTAGTACTTTAGTAGTTTGATGTATTTGCATTACGGTATATCACTTAATGGTCAACTACACTCTAAACAATGCTGGGTTATTTTTTTTAACCCAAATGCTGGGTTTAGTTTAACCTGTTTGGTTATTTATTGGGTTATTTTTAATATTTTTACCCAGGTGCTGGATAGTTTTTCTGCACTCTAAAAATGCTGGGTTCAGCTTGGGTCATTTTATTTAGTTTTTGTTTTTTTTTACCCTGGGTACTTTTTCTGTAACTAAGCTGCTGGGTTATTTGTTAGCTTGTCTCAGACAAAACAACCCAGCTTCTAAGTTACAGTCAGAGTGCTTTTTTGCATCCTCTACAGGTGAGAGCGGTTCTCAGCGCCGCCATTTGGTGTATTTCTTCAGCGAAATAAAGGTTTGTACAATTTTTATTTCATTTATAACATTTTTACTGTGCTGTAAATTATATTATTTATATTAGGACAATATGTCAGTCAGCTGCATCAGCAGCTGTCGTTTAAAATGATGGAAACGCGTTTTGCCTTGCATAACAATACTAAATTTAATTTAATTTGATGTTTAAATATGTTCTCTGATCTCAGTACTGTTTGTTTCTTTCATGTACGAATGAAACGTGAGGTGGCGGTCTGAGGTTCATATTCCCTTGGCGAACAGCAGCTCATCACCAGCTCAGATTTCTGTGACACACTGATACAAGAATTAGCGCTATTTCAATGAAAAGTGATTTTCATCAGAGAACGGCTGAATACACTTGAATTGAAATGCTACTTTTAAATGTTACATTTTTTCTAAAATGCTTGTTAAATGTGTTTAAATGTATGTAATATTGTAAACTATGTTGTATTCACCTAAATAAATTCAATTTGTCTTATATTTAGTCTATGGGTGCTCTTGCTTAATGATAAATGTTTATCTTTTGATTGATTGCTGAGCTACTATAATTCTGTGTGAGATTTTTCCTTTCCACTCAACCGATTTTAAGCCAGCAATATAATAATTTTTAAACTATAGATTACTCTAAATAAAACAACTCAGCATGTTGGGTAAATCATTTAAAACAACCAGCTGGGTCAGCATTTGTTCTGTCCAATATTTACCCAGCGCTGGGGTACCAAATAACCCAACGAGTGTAACTAGTAATTTGTCTTGAGACAACTGAATATAACACCTTAGTCTACTTTCTCCTGCAGTGAAATGATCGTGAGAAAACAACGCAGACAGCGTACCCAAAGCACATAGCAATCCTTGCAAATCTCTTTTTCAACAACTTCAAGACACAACAGATGGAAGATAAGAAAGATGCATCTTTGAATGTGAATATGGGAATGAAGGGCCAGACACGCAAATATATGTGACGATTTAAACATTTAAAATTGCTTTAACATCCAAGTATTATGTATATACTGTATTTATGTATATAAACATTTTACATCCATCTCTTTCACATTAATGTTTCTCATCTCTTAATCCTCATCACTTTAATTTTGAATAAATGTTTCTTTGTATACACTTGATATTGGATATTAACCATATAGTAGATGCATCATTGTATTATGATAAGACAAATATATATTTGCATATTTATTAAAATAATTATTAAAACTAATATTAAGTAAAGAAAAACTTTCACTTACCTCAGTTTGTATTCAATTTAATTGTGAAATGATGTGTCCACCTCTTGATGCTTTGCAAAATCAATAAACTGATATTCTCAGCCAGCTGTAACTGGTTCTACCTAACAGTGAATGCCATGTGATTCCATCACACAACTCTCTCCCTAGTAATTGTTGAATTCAGTCTAGACTTCAAATGTAGAGAGAGGGGAGGGAAAAAAGAAGACCCGTCCTGACATGCCAGTGTAAAGTCAATCAGCTAAGAAGACTGGAATCCACTCATTGTGCACCATTAGTGTAACTTATACTTGAGTTATTTAAAGAAAATACAGATTTTGTTATAAAATCATTAAAAAAAACTAGTCACACTATCAGATTTTGGCTGGGTTGTAATGGCATTTAGTTATATTTCACACATAGCTCCCATTTGCATAATGGAAGTGTACTTGTTTTGTTTAATAAGAAACACTGGGTGAAGTTATAGAGGTAAGGTGTTTTCTTTTCAGTATTTTGCACATCTCATCCATATGTTGTTTTCCAGAAAAACACAACATGTTCTTATGAAACTAGCATATTCCAAATTATCAACTGATACCTGCTCAGACTGCGGAGGTGTTTGATTGCATTTGAAATGACTAATTATTCATGACTCATGTTATCAGTGCAAACACCTTAGAAGTCATTGAAGGAACACTCCACTTTTTTTGAAAATAGGCTCATTGTCCAAATCCCCTAGAGTTAATCAAGGAACTTTGCTGCCGTACCATGGGTGCAGCAGGCGCAATGATATCACGCAGCGCCTGAAAGTGACCGGCACTAAGTTTGTGTAGATGCAGAGTTGCAGCCGGAAGGGTTGACCCATTGTACGGCAGCAAAGTTCCTTGATTATTACGCAATAATGAGAGTATAGTTCCTAGCCGTATCGACCTAGAAAATCGCAACTTTTCATTTTTCGTTCGTCTTTGTACACGATGAACTACAGAAGAGTCAAGTTTTAAATAGGAAAAATATCGAAACTCTTTGCTCATTTTTGAGCGAGATGTTAACGGTCTAATTGGATTCAATGATCTATGCTAAGCTATGCTAAAAGTGCTACCGCCAGACCCGGAGATCGGCTGAATGGAATCGGAAACGGTAAAACTCAACTGTTTAACTCTGGGGGAGTTGAAAAATGAGCCTATTTTTTTTTAAAGTGGAGTGTTCCTTTAAATCATTCACATTTAAACTTCAATAGTACAGAAAAGCTCATAACAGTATTTTTTTTCTCAGAATTTAACACTAAAATATATTCTTAATTGGTATAACAGCAAATAAATCACATATACGTTCACACAGAATACAGAATGCAATATGTAAACACACCAAAGTTACCCAAGTTGTTTTGACTGTTGCATGAAACAATTTTAAATCAAGTTCATACATGTTATGCATACATTTATTTTCTTAGAAAAGCCCCATAACAGTATTAAGGCCTATACTTTATATATGCTTGTATCTTGAAAGTCAAAGTCAACTTTGTCAGCATTGCATGGCAATGGATAAAAACAAAACACAGTTCCTTCAGGAAACAACAGTGACACATGTTGTAGACAGTCATGAAGACTAAGTTAATATGAGACAACAGTAGCACAGGGTACACAGAGTAAAAACAGAATACACAGTTAGATATGTTGGTACATAGATTTTATGAGCAGTGGGATATGACTGATTTGTAAGTACTATGTGAATGTACTGTATGAAGTTATTTGTATCACTTAGTGAATATAATATATACCATATTGCATGTAAGTGATGTAATAAAAATGATTCTTTTGAATTAAGTTGTTACATCTTGGTGTGTAGGTCAGTCTTAGTCTGTGCATTATTATCTTGCACTGTTTGAAAGATGTTAGATTTTTAGTACTCTTGGAAAAGAGGTTCTCATTCTCTATTTCTGACCAAAAAGTCACAGTAGTTGAAAGGACTGAAAGAATCTGTCCCCATCTTGTGGATGAAACACTGCACTACTGCAACTAGTAGAACTTTACATTGTAAATCTGCAATAAACGTATGAACCTCAATACCCGAAAAGCATATGGCCAAAACATGACTATACTCTATAATAAATAGCATATAACTAAAGATTTATTGCTGAAGTATTAGATCCCTCTGAATATACACCTCTAAAATAAAAACTAAGGATTATTTTCTTTTAATCTTCATGACTCTGCCCTTTCCCGAGGAGAACCACAGTTACCGCTCAGCAACGACAAACAGAATTATATGTGTGAGCTTTGCAGACATGTACAGTGCCCTCTGTAAGTATTGGAACAGTAAAGACAAAATTGTTCTGTTTGCTGTGGAGTCAAGACATCTGTAAATATGATTAAAAGATGAATATGAGACAAAACTACAGAATGTCACATTTTATTATTGGGTGATTCAACACATACATGTTTTACCGGCTAAGAAGATCAGCACTTTTAGAGTTTCATCCCCCTATCTGATCCTGAGCTGTGTCCTGTTGCATTAGTCCTTCAGATATTAAAGGAGAAGTCCACTTCCAAAACAACAATTTACAAATAATTTACTCACCCCCTTGTCATCCAAGATGTTTATGTCTTTCTGTCTTCAGTCGTAAAGAAATTATGGGATTTTTCAGGATTTCAGGATTTTCAGGATTTTTCTTCATGTAATGGACTTCAACTGTGCCCCCGATTTTGACCTTCCAAAATGTAGTTTAAATGCAGCTTCAAAGGGCTCTAAACGATACCAGCCGAGGAAGAAGGGTTTTATCTAGCAAAACGATCGGTTATTTTTTTGGAAAATAAAAATTTGGGGAGTGATTCGTTCAGTCGTGCATACGCAATATCCTATTAGGTTTTGTACTGGAATGTACTGGTCTTGTTCGTAGTGTGATCAACGTTTGTGTAAGCAATAGATGTGTAAGGGAAGTAAGTAAGTAGATCGTCTGTTTACTCCGGCTCAAAAAGGTAGAGAATGGCGAAAAACTCCATCTTATTTTCTCCTTCAACTTCAGAATCTTCTGACATTGTTGTACCTTTTTGTTTGTAAACAGTGTTTGACTTGCACTTTATTACTCTTTGTGCGTTCGCTTTGTAAACACTGGGTCTGTAGTTCCGCCTACGTTCGGCCTGACCTTTCGACATGATTCAATTGTATGTAGTGTCGTGAACGTGCATCCCAGAGCCTGTGCTACACAAGCTTTTGTGCTTAAAAAGTATACAAATTTTTTAATTTTTCGAAAAAAATGGTCGATCGTTTCGCTAGATAAAACCCTTCTTCCTTGGCTGGGATCGTTTAGAGCCCTTTGAAGCTGCATTTAAACTACATTTTGGAAGCTCAAAATCGGGGCACCAATGAAGTCCATTATATGGAGAAAAATCCTGAAATGCTTTCCTCAAAAACTATAATTCCTTTATGAGTGAGGACAGAAAGACATGAACATCTTGGATGACAAAGGGTAAGTAAATTATTTGTGAATTGTTGTTCTCCTTTAAAAGCAGGGAATGTGTGGTATCAGTCTTGCATTCGATGATGACACACACAAACCAGGATGAAGACAGGGGAGCTGACTTCGAGAGAAAACGATTAAACATTAATTTTACCAGCTGAAGAGGAGACTAAAGGCAGGAACCACCAAAACAAGCAACAGTTGGAATTGGCTGCATTAAAGAAAAAAAATCGTATTTGCAAATGTCTTGACTCTACAGCAGAGAAAGCAATTTTGTCTTTACTGTTCCAATACTTATGGAGGGCACTGTATATTAAATAAAAAAAAAATTATCTGACAGCATTCCAGAACTCATTTAATGCTATTAAATCAGTAAGAAAGAGGGACTGGCCACTCAGGTTTGAAGATTTTCCCCTTTCTATGTTTTACCTCCCATAAGCCATACTGCTTATATCCTATATTATCGCTATTTTACATTTATCTTAAACAAAAACAACCGAATGCATGAAATGGAAATGCATGATTTTGTAGCATTATGTTTCCACTGTATTATGTTTTCCAAATGATGATGAAACTGCTACACTGAAAATGTAATATTTCCAAGTAGTATTTCCCACAATGCCTCACAAGAGCAAATGATAGGTTGCAGTCACCATGTCACCTCTTCTGAGACTAGGATAATGACATGGGGTAGACAGAGTAGATGTCGTGTGCTCACGCAATAACTCTGGTAGATCCACAGTTACAGAAAGTACAGGTTTGTATGCACTTTCTAATTGGCTCATTGTGGTCTTATTAATGTTTTACTACATTATCACTGATCTATTTACTGGAGCATGTAAAAAGTGCTATTTTATAGGACTTTATATGTTTTCACTGTCAGTGCAGTGGTTTTGTTTCAGAACCAGATTTCACATTTGGCCGTTAAATAGTGACCAAACCCAAAACTGTACAAAAAAATTCTTAAAATCAAAATTTGAAATTAACACTCTGTAGGAGTTTAATTTTACAATATGTAAAATGATTTACATAAGCTGAATAAAAAAGACATTCCAGTAAACACCAGCTTTGAGGTGATTTACCTAATCCCCTAATATAGTCTGTGTTTTATTTTATTTAACTTGCATATATTTTGTATGGTTGTGGAGGATGAGTGTATATTTGATTTGGTTGATAATCCTATTTATTTTGCTAGTCTAACTAGGCATTAGCATTTAGCTTTGTTAACATTTAGTATTTTTTTTTCCTTGATGTCATCAGAACAAGCATGTGACCAAATGAAAATCACCAATCTAATGACATGAATTCAAGTTTTCATAGGTTTAGAGGGGGAAAACACAGTGATTTAAAATTAATATCTGATTATATCAGTGTGTGACAATCATGATTGCATTATGTGACAATCTAAATCTTTTAAATACAAAGTGATGTAATTAGCTACAAGACAAACTGTTGTCTTGTAAACAGATGAATGGAATGGAATGGCCATGAGACAGAAAAGCATTTTATTATTTATGATGACATTATATGGCTTTAGGTAATTAAACGTTACCACCTCTGTGTTACCAGTGTTTGTCCTTTATTATATATAAGTGTGTTTGTGTGTTTTGTGTGTGTGTATTCATCGAAGCCTCAGTGAACTCTACCTAGAAGGACAAGAACACCAATCTCTACCCACGGGGGCCCCAAAGCAATAAAAACTACAAGGGCCCCAGAAACCCTAGCGATGCTCCTTCACTACATTATTTTAAAGCTGTGCTGTGTAAGTGATAATGTACATCCTGCTGGTTTATCGCAGAATAAAGCCTGACAGGCTTTTTAAAAGGCTTTATTCTGTGATAACAGCCTGCTGGATGTACATTATCCCGCTTATTACACAGCTGCTTGCCACAAAAGTGAATAATTAGATATAAAACATTGATCTGAGGTGAAATATTTGAACGCAAAGCTAGCAAATTTAAACTAGATGGACATTTATGCAATACGCTGCAGTCATTGCACTTATTACACAACATTTCACCCCATTAAATAATTATGGCGATAAAAGTCATTGATTTAAGGTGAAAATTACAGCAGCTGCGTTTGTATGAAACGAAAGGGCGAGCCCATGATACCAGGATGACATAATTAAATAATTGTACACATTATATTAAATTGTGTTTAAATATTTTATTACCTAACCAAACGCAAAGATTCCACAAAGAAAAAATGTTCCCAGCAAGCAAACAGCACCGACAGCAGACACTTACCGGATAAACCTGTGTTATTAGTTTTTATCAGTTGTTATGTGTGATTGACCAATCAGAATTGAATATTCTGTGTAGCCGTGTAATAATATTGTTTAACCATGTTATGTGAATCACAAACACTAAACATGGTCAGTGAACGAATCTGAACTAATCTTTTGATGAGCGGTTTGAGTTAGAAAGATACAAAAATGACACAAAATCAGGGTTGCCAGGTTTTCAAAACAAAACCTGCCTAACTGCTACTCAAAACTAGCCCAACTGCATTTCGAAGGGGGTTCCCCGTTAAAAAAAGCATTTCGGGAGAATAAAATACACGTTTATTGTTAGGGTTCCCATTAAAGCGACCCCAATAATGTCGCTTTAACCCAAGTACATAAAAAACAACGGTAACAGTGTTACAGTGGCCCAATTCCATTGGAAACCCACGGACTTGGCAACACTGCTCAAAATCCCCACCAATACTAGCAACCATTTGGTTGCCAACATTCTTCAGAATATCTTTTATGGTTAGCAGAAGAAAGAAACATACAGGTTTGTAACAACTTCAGGGTGAGTAAAGGTTGACAGAATTTAATTTTTCGGCTAACCGTCCCTTTAAGTTCTTAGTATATTTGCTCATACATCTTAAATGGCAGACGGCCTGTGGTTAGTTTTGACTTCGGTTGTTGTTTATGAAAATGAATAACTGGTGGTGTTTATTATCTAACAATTTAATAACTGATTCAAAATATACAAAAGACACTCACTTGTCGCCAACTGCTGGCGTCACCTACAGAGATGAATCAGTGTCAGTGAACGAATGAATCAGTGAATTTAAAAGATTTGAGTTACAAAAATTAAACCAAATTTCTACCAATACATTTTAGTTACATAGTAAATAAACGCGATTTCTAATACGTTTTAATAAATGACTCTTGATAAATGTTTTATTTAAAATATGAGTTGTTTTGACTTCGCTCGTTGTTTATTAAGGAATGATTCACTGACTGAATCATTATAAACAGTGCATTCAATTATCGCCATGTTCTGCTGATGTAACCTGCGGAAAGAACGAACGAGTGAAAAAGATCCAAAAGGTTTCTTGTGAAAAGATCCAAAATTTGCTCACTGAGATGAATCCAAAGCCGCCCCTCCACCACTACATGTTACAGCCGTTCATTTTCAGAAAGACATGTATGATCTGTACGGGCTATATGACGTGAGTAAATGTGATTGGAGGGCGCTTGAGCTATATAACTCACAGGCTGCTGCTCCTCCCTTTCGCCAGTGGAGTTTCACTACGAGCTTCTGCACCACACAGGGCAGACGGGAACACAAACACAAGTAAGTCACTCTTCATTCCGCAAATCAATCTATATACATTACACATCCGAAAATCTGCATTGCTTCTTCTTGAACTGTGATACACGTACATCGTTCTGAATGTTTTGCCATGAAAATGTGCTCTGGCTCGATTCCATGACAATTTCTCCCCACTGTTTCACCCTTTGCTCTAATGCCTACGTGGACTTTGTGTGGACAGTCACTAATGATGATCTTGACTTGAACATTCACATTCGTCCATTAGCAAAGGCCGCGTTTTCAGTGAACACTTGTGAGATGCTGTCATTCTCGGGATGTTAGGTTTATAAAGGATCAATACGAGTAAAGTTTTCCTAATCTAGTGTGTGTTAGCGCTCACGCTAGCTGGTGTACGTGTCACTATCGCGCACGCGCACCTTAAAGTTTACTGGAGTTGGTGTAGAGCCAGGACAAGTTTATCATCGCCGCAAACCAAAAAAACTGTCGTATTTTTCAACAACACGCGTTAATAATTCGATTAAATACGTATCCATCCACCCCTCACGGAATTCAAATATTTTCAAATGTGAATTCTTGTAAAATTATTAAGTGTTAAACGAGGAATTCGTCTTTCCTACACCGTTAGCCGTTAGCATGGCGTGTCATGAGTTGACGTAGCGCGCATGTATACAACAGGGTAAAAAATGTACATACAAAACTCGTTTTTACACACGGAAAACATTTCTTAATAACATCTGTTAAACTATTTACCCAGCTGCTTTTTTTTGTGTTATTCTAAGAGCAAATGTAACCTAAATCCGCCATATTTAAATCTGACATACGCAGGAATGGCCACGTTAGCAAGTCCAGAGAGCCGCTGGGCCATTTCATCACTTAAAGAAACATATTTGTTTTTTTGTTTAGTTTTGCATGTTTCACAGCCTTTATATATTTCACTTTGATCCCAATGTGTCTTTTTTTTAAGCAAGTTGATGATTTAATATTTTAAAACTCTTGTGTAAGTATCACTAACATGTAGGTGACTGAACTGAATCAGTCTTGTAAGTTAGTTCCTTTTTCTAATTTTTATTTAATGAGTCACATTTGCATATATTTAAAAACGAATTATGCAAGTTCAAAGGAAATGCCACGTGTAACTAAGTTCTGCCAATCTAAATCACTGGTAACTTTTTTTTTTTTTCCCCCCTTTTCTCTGTTTTGTTTTTAGGCAAAAGCTGGCAGGCTGACACGTACGGGCAGCTTTACAGGACGGATTATCTGGTAACTGACCATTTAGCTGGTAAGATTATTGACCACTGTCTTTATTTCTGTTAGATTAATTTGCTGACTAGCCTACTGTTTGCTTTGAACCATAAGATCTGTGTTTGTCTTGTGTTTGTGCCCATGGGTCACAAGTTGTTTAACCAAGATCAAATCACATCTTATGAGTGATCATATGATTTAAGTGTGTTATAAAAAGCTAGTTACTTGAGCATCTGAAGGATTTTTAGTGTTCGTTTCGTGGATCGATTTATTTGGAGTGCTTTTGATCTGCCTCGAGGAGCTGTATGTATGTATGTGTCTGAAGTGTTTAGCCTCTGGGTCCTAGTCTTTAGGAGGCCTACAGAGGAAGAGGCCCTGGCAGGGGCATGCAGAGAAACACATTAAAACAGCCTTGTACTGTGAAGGAGAGGTTTGGAGTTTGCATTGGGGGGTTGAGGGGCCAGATTGTCAGAGGGAACTGGAAGGAATGTTGTATGACTTAATACAAGAGTTATAGTTAATTACTCCAAGAGTTACTTCATCTCTAGAAGACAGTCTTCCATTTTACTGTATCATTCTGCACACCACTTTTGCTACGTACTTTGTGTTATTCTTAAAGTGCTACAGCGAATGAGTGGTCTTTCAGGACTCAAGGCTGCATGGTTGTAACAGTAGCCTCAGCATTTATTATCTTGTCTTTTTCTCACAGTCTTGTACTGGGTGTAGGGAATCAGTCTGCCAAGTAGATATTTCGCTGAGGTGTGGTGTGCATGTTTTCAATTAAATGTCCTGCTTTGTGGAACTTTTGTTTACGAAGTAGAAACGTATTCTTTTTGCTGCTCTACATACTGGGGGTACAGCAAATAAGGGTTAGTGGGGAAATCCTCTTAGCTTTGGAGCTCGCTCAACTAACTCCATGGCTTAGAATTAGCCCTTGGCCAAAGTAACAGACGGGCAATTTTGACCTTCCGCAAAATGGATCAGTTGCATTAAAATTGCTTCTATTGATAGTGTTCTCTTATTTGGTTTAGAACAAACCACACGGTTTTGTTACAGATATTTTTAATAATTATTATTATTATAATAATAATTATTATTTTTTTTTTGTGAAAAGGTTTCAGCTCCACCCATGTTGATGAATGGTTTATGTCTTAACTGCCAGTGTGTCTTTTGTTTTATCTCTGTTGTAATTTCACTGATACGCCAAACACTGTTCCTTTATGCAGTAAGCACGTGCTATCTTCTTTTCTTAGTGGCACACTCGGACTCCGTGTAAACGTGGGATTTCGACCATGAGCTCAGTCGCTGTACTTACGCAAGAAAGCTTTAATGAGCATCGCAGTGGCCTCCTGCCAGAGCAGGTCAAAGGTACATGGCACTTTCAGCCATTTCTGTCTTGCCATTAACCATGTTTTGGCAAAGTGAATGTTGAATTTTGTATATTCTCTCCTCTTTAGGTGCTGTGGCAGGCCCTAGCGGTGCCGAAGATGAGGATAGCCTTCCCACCTACAAGGATGCCTTTCCCCCTCTGCCTGAAAAGCCTTTGCCAGAGGGGGTACAGGAGACTGGAAATGCCTGGACGTCTAAGATCAAACCTCTCAAGTCATCAATAATCACCCAGGTGCAGCGATCGAGCTGTTACAGTTAGAGTCACTATCATACCTGTGGAGTATTGATTCAAGGGTTTGACTGGTTTCTGCTTTGATGAATACAGGTTTTCCATGTGCCTCTGGAAGAGCGCAAGTACAAGGACATGAACCAGTTTGGAGAAGGAGACCAGGCGAAAGTATGTCTTGACATTATGCACAAGACTGGAGCCCACCTGGAACTCTCCATGGCTAAAGACCAAGGCCTCTCCATTATGGTCTCTGGGAAACATGACGCAGTCATGAAAGCCCGCAAAGAGATTGTGTCCCGACTGCAGACTCAAGTAATATGAAATATTGTTAAAAATTCTAGCAGTTTTTGACATTCTAGCATGTTTTTAACATGGTATCTTTTGGGTAACATGCAGGAAGGCGCAATATATTGGTACTACTTTGGTTAGCAGCCAATATTGGGTTTTTACTTATTTTATAATTTGTATTAGTTCATATTGGATATTTGTGTACCACCATTGCCATATTGAATTAAGTTACCGTTACCATAATCTAAGTAGCATGGGTATATTTGTAGTAATAGCCAAAAATATATTGTATAGGTCAAAATGATCATTTTCTCTTTTATGCCAAAAATCATTAAGATATTAAGTATAGATCATGTTCCATTATGATTTGTTTGTCACATAATACCGTAAATAAATCAAAACTTCAATTGATTAGTAATATGCATTGCTATAAACTTCATTTGGACAATTTTAAAGGCGATTTTCTCAATATTTTGATTTGCTTTGCACCTTCAGTTTCCAGATTCTCAAATAGTTGTATCTTGGCCAAATATTGTCCTATCCTAACAAACTGTACATCAGTGGAAAGTCAAAAAATTTATCCTTATGACTGATTTTGTGGTCCAGGGTCACAACTGTTAAAACAAATTTAATAAAATAGTAAAAATTAATCTTTTGCTAATCTCAAAATGAACATCAAATTCACTTGTACTATTTAAAATGCTTTAGTTTAAATTTTTTTTAATTGAAATAAAATGTTTTATTTATTTTTAATTTCAGCGGTTTATCACTATTGGTCATGAAAATAATATGAAAATGCTTGTCTGTATCAGCCAGAATTATAGTATTTGTATATCTATAGTAACCTTTACAATTATTTTACTACAGGCTTCAGCTACTGTTGCCATCCCCAAGGAACATCATCGTTTTGTCATCGGCAAGAGTGGGGAGAAGCTACAGGAGCTCGAGCTGAAGACTGCCACCAAGATCCAGATCCCTAGACCCGAAGACCCCAGTAACCTCATCAAGATCTCTGGAACCAAGGAAGGCTTGGAGAAGGCCAGGCATGAGATCCTGCTCATCTCTGCTGAGCAGGTCTGGAACTTTAGTTTTAGGCCTTGTTTACTTGATCACACAGTTATGAATCAGATTATGTGGGATAGTGCAAATTATTTATTGGTCCCACTTTATATTACATGGCCTTAACTAATGTGTACTCGCATTAAAAAAAAATAACTACAGTGTACTTATTGTGTTCATATTGTATTGCAAAACACTTCTTGCTATCGATGTGGGATACGGGTAAGGTTAGGGACGGGTTTGGTGGTATGGGTGGTTTAAAGTGTAATGGATGTCAGCAGTATAATTATAAATATAATTACAGATGTAATTACATGCAGGTATTTTTAAAATATGCACAATATAAAAACGCATGTACACAAGTACATTGTATCAAATGATTAATTTAAATGTAAGTACATAGTAGTTAAGGCCACCTACTATGAAGTGGGACCTATTTATTTACACGCTTATTAAACAACCTAGTAAGTGAAAGTTTCATTAAATCATTGCAGGATAAGCGTGCTGTGGAGAGAATGAACATCGAAAAGGTGTATCACCCCTTCATCACTGGAGCTTATAACAAGCTGGTGGGGGAGCTGATGCAGGAGACAGGAGCCCGCATTAATGTCCCTCCACCAAGTGTGAACAAAACAGAGATCGTCATCACTGGGGAGAAAGAGCAGGTGGCCCTGGCCATAGCCAAGATCAAGAAGATTTATGAGGAAAAGGTGAGCCATGACAGAATAATTAATGGACTTAAGTTGACTTTTCCAAAATCCACAGTATGCTTCTGAAACTGGGCTGAATTTCCATGTGAAAGAAGTGATATGATAGACCCGAAAGTGTCTGAGACGTGGCCTTTTGCTCATTTCAGAAGAAGAATGCTACCACTATTGCAGTGGAGGTGAAGAAATCTCAGCACAAGTATGTGATTGGGCCTAAGGGTAACACCCTGCAAGAGATCCTGGACAGGACCGGCGTCTCGGTCGAGATCCCACCCCTCGACAGCAGCTCAGAGACAGTAATCCTGCGTGGGGAGCCAGACCGGCTGGGCCAGGCACTCACTGAAGTGTATGCCAAGGTAAACAAGCTCGTTTTCCTCCCCCCTCCATGTTTCAATACAAGAATTCCTTCCCTCAAGCTCTCTTTTGCACTCTTCTCCTTTAGATTTAGTTTAGGGAAAGTATTGAAAATGTTATTGCAAAAATGCTATCAATTTGACTGTGACCTTTGACCCTTACTTTCTTTGTACAGGCCAACAGCTACACTGTGTCCTCAGTCTCTGCTCCCTCTTGGCTTCATCGTTTCATTATTGGCAAGAAAGGACAGAATCTGGCAAAGATCACACAGCAAATGCCCAAGGTGAGTCAACTTTCCGCTAATCACGTCAGAGTGCTAAGCCTGATTTCTCTATTGTCTTGCTCAACGAGGGGAATGCGTAGATAGGCTTGACGGTTTTGATCAGAGTACCGTGTCAAGTTGACAATACAAAGGTTGCAGTAGTTGCGTCAACCAACGCAGGTAGTTCAGAATGACGCTGGCCTCTAGCCAAGAAGAAACACCCAAGAGCTGCACATGCGTTAGTTCATTTCATATTGCTCTACTAATATGATACACAGCCAGATGCTATTGTATGACTATGTACTTTTATAAACCCTCACGTTGTTCCAAACCTGTTTTTGGAACAAAAATATTTTTAATGAAACCTGAGATTTCTGTGTCTCTGTTAAAAGACCATTAAACCAATCTTGACGCTTTAACACGCTTACAAAAAGTTAATAAAGATGCAAATTTAATCAATATGAATCATTTAGTCAACATCTTCTGAAGAGACATGATGAACAGGATTAATTTAGGCTTTTATTCACATATGAACAGGTCGCATGAATGGAAGCTCAGCTGTATTTGCTTGATGCTTGAGAACAAAGCTCAAAGGTTTGCACATTAAGAAAGCACACTTGAACTTTCATTGACTTTCAGTTGCTTGATTCTTAATGATTACTCTTAAAACTACCCTTAAAACTTCAAGCATCAACATTTTGGTGGAATGAACTATTAATGGAGGGACAGCAATTTCTCAGGTTTTACTAAAGGAATAGTACACCCAAAAATGAAAATTACCCCATGGTTTACTGGGGTAATGGGATCTATCCATCATAAAAAGTAGTCCAGACAGCTCCTGGGGGTTAATAAAGGCCTTCTAAAGTGAAATGATGTGTTTGTGTAAGAAAAATATCCATATTTAGAACTGTAAACCGTAATCTCTAGCTTTCACTGACATTACGTGTGTTTATCAGAGAGTGGCGTTCCAGTGGATGATGTAGGATGTAGGCCATTCTCCTCTTGGCTTATATCAAAATCCTCTGACATTTTTCTTCGAGTCCTCATTTTGTAGTTTTGTTTGTGACCAGTGTGTTTTGCTCTCTCGGTTTATAAAGTTTTAAATATGGATATTTTTCTTACACAAATACATTGCTTTGCTTCATAAGGCCCTTATCAACTCCCTGGAGTTGTGTGGAGTACTTTTTATGATGGATGGATGCACTTTATTTTACTTTAAAATCTCAACACCCATTCACTGCCATTACAAAGCTTGGAAAAACCAAGTATATGTTTTAATATAACACTGATTGTATTCATCTTAAATAAGAAAGTCATAAACACCTATGTCATTAAGACAACGCTCTGTGTTTATCAACAGGTGCACATTGAGTTCACCGAGGGTGAGGACAAGATCACGCTGGAGGGTCCAACCAAAGATGTACAGATGGTACAGGGCCAGATTGAAGCCATTGTTACAGATCTGGTAAGACTTTAACTTCCCTATTACACGACAAACGCGTACACTTGCTTTGTTTTATTGAGGCATATACTGGCCTCAATGTGTCCTAAACAGTATGGTTGATCTCCATTTATTTATTTATTTATTTATTTAATTGTATATTAAATAATTTTTATTATAGGTTAGCCGAATGGACTACACAGAGATTAGTGTGGACCCAAAGTTCCACCGACACTTAATTGGGAAAGGCGGCGCAAACAGTGAGTATAGCAGCTTTTGTGTTAACAGCAGAGGTTATGTGATCACATTTAAGTATCCTTCATGAACCTATATATATTTTTTTTTTTCTCCCCTCCACATCTAGTTAACCGCATAAAGGAGCAGTACAAAGTGTCAGTCCGCATTCCACCTGACAACGAGAAGAGCAACCTGATCCGTATAGAGGGTGACCCCCAGGGCGTGCAGGAGGCCAAGAAGGAGCTGCTGGAGCTAGCATCACGCATGGCAAGTTGGATGAACTTGTAATTGAATAAAGAAAGCTCTGTTTACCATTCTCTCTTTACAGTGTTTTTTAGGTTCAAGTTTACCACTTGTTATGTGCTTGTATCATTTGCGTTTGTCTTAGATGATTTACTTTAGGTTACTGTCTGCAGTAAATTTGATTGCGTAATACTCAAATTGGAATCAGGTGCATGTGTGGGGGGAAAAAAACATCTGCAGGCTCTACAGCCTCAGAGTATAAAGTCCTCCGGGTTATTTGCTGGAGTTGCCTGGCAACTCTTGACTGAAAGTCTCTAAGAATGTCATGATTTCAACAGGAGAATGAGCGTACAAAGGACATGATCATTGAACAGCGTTTTCATCGAGCCATCATCGGACAGAAAGGGGAGAAAATTAAGGAAATTCGAGATAAGTTCCCTGAGGTAAATGTTTTAAGATGCAAGGCATATTTTTCCATTTGCACATTTATGTTTATAATAATGGAGACTTTTTTTTTTTTTCTTCGTTTTTTTGCTTCCAGGTCATCATCAACTTCCCTGACCCAACGCAGAAAAGTGACATTGTACAACTGCGTGGGCCTCGCACTGAGGTGGAAAAATGCACAAAGTTTATGCAGAAAATGGTGGCTGAAATGGTACACACAATTTTATTTATTTATTTTTTTTTTCTTTTTAATTTCCTGAACTTTCTATTGCAGAGTCTCATTCAGCTCTATATTTGCTGATGTTGGGAATCGGTATATCATTATTTTATATTATTATTATATTATATTTTTTTTCAATTTCCATGATGCAATTACCTTTTTCTATCATTATCTATTTATTTTACTATATTTTAAATGATATCAATTTAATATTATATAGGTTGGGTTGCAGTTCATTCATCTGCTGCTTTAAAAGCTCAGTGTCTTTAAAGTCTGGATTCTGAATTTTTAATTTGGCTTGAAAAAGCTGTTCTGAAAATGATTCCATTTATTTCTGTGTGCTTACTGCTGTGATATGCTCCTCTATTGTTATTAGATTTATATTATTAATACTATTGGTATTAATTACAATTTTTTTAAACGCTCTACACTAGGGAATGATATGAATTTCATCATCAGCACAGCACACTGGGCACAGAATGTGCACACTGGTTATTTAGTAGTTATTTTAAAGCACACATACCCTTAAAGTATACTTATAACTTCTGGAGAGTCACAGGACTAGGGTGAAACTTTATATTGCGCATATGTCCACCGCTGGTGTTCATACTTGCTATCAAATGGCGTGTACTGTAACAGCATGTATGTGTTAAAGTATATTTTGAGCTTAACATTGTGTGAAATGACAGTGTCAATTTTAGCATTTCCTAAACGGCCCTACTTATGTTCTCTACCAGGTTGAGAACAGCTTTTCTGTCTCAGTCCCCATTTTCAAGCAATTCCACAAAAACATAATTGGCAAAGGAGGAGCAAATATAAAGAAGGTAAGAAGTTACTTTTTAGAATTCTTACACATTCATCCATTCTCAACCCATTTTAACTGGAACTTTTTTTTTTTTTCCCCAGATCCGTGAAGAGACTAACACTAAGATTGATCTGCCTGCGGAGAACAGCAACTCTGAAATGATTGTCATCACAGGAAAGAAGGCAAACTGTGAGGCAGCGAAAAACAGGATCCTGGCCATTCAGAAAGAACTGGTGAGGTTTTGTTTGTTTGTTGTTGTATTTGAAATGTCAAGTTAAAGGATTAGTTCACTTCGAGAATAAATTTCCTGACATTTTACTCACCCCCGTGTCATCCAAGATGTTCTTGTCTTTCCTTCAGTTGAAAAGAAATTAAGGTTTTTAAAGGAAAACATTCCAGGTTTTTTCTAAATATAGTGGACTTCAATGGGAGCCAACGGGTTGAACGTCCAAACTGCAGTTTCGGGGCAGCTTCAAAACGAAAAAATAAAATAAAAATGCATATACTTTTTAACCACAAATGCTCATCTTGCACCAGCCCAACATCACGCATTACGTATTCATGTTGATAAGGTCACACTTGACGTAGGTGTTTACAAAGCGAACGTGCAAAGAAAGTCAAACGCCCTTTGCAAAAAAAAAAGGTAAAACAACAATGTTGGACTATTTTGAAGTTTGAGGAGAAAATGAGATGGAGGTTTTTTTGGCCTGCCCTACCTTTTTGAACCAAAGTACACAGACAAAGAACTAACTGCGTGTGACCTTTTCATCATGATTATGTAATGCGCCAAGTCACGCATGCGCATCGCAGAGCTAGTGCAAGATGAGAATTTTGTGGTTAATGTATATAAATGATGTTTGTTTGTTTGTTTGTTTTTGTTTTTTTGTTTTTTAAGAAAATGGTCAATCATTTTGCTAGATAAAACCCTTATTCCTCGGCTAGGATCGTGTCAAGCTCTTTGAAGCTGCATTGAAACTGCAATTTGGACTTTCAAACTGTTAGGCTGATCTAAAAGTTTAAGTTTGATTGATATCTGAAAGATCATGTGACCCTGAAGACTGTAGAAATTGCTTTTATATTTAACACATATTACATTTGAAAACAGGATTATTTGAAAAACTTCACACACCCCACAGTTTTGAATGGTAGTATATATGGAAGGGAATTTACAATAGTTTTTTTTCCCCCGAATATCTGTGCAGGCAAATATTACAGAGGTAGAGGTGTCCATCCCCTCAAAACTGCACAACTCCCTAATCGGCTCCAAGGGGCGTTTTGTGCGTTCCATCATGGAGGAGTGTGGTGGCGTGCACATCCATTTCCCAACAGAGGGCTCTGGCATCGATGCAGTGACAATCAGAGGCCCAGCGGAGGAGGTAGAGAAAGCCAAGAAACAGCTGCTGTCCCTGGCAGAAGAAAAGGTATGTCTTAAGGGATGGGTTTCCTTGAAGAACTTGAAACTTAAAGCCGGTAATGCTGATGTTACGCTTGGAATGTCATCTGGGCTCAGGGTTTGTTAGTACAAGTTTTCAAACTGCTTTAAACACAAGGCCAGTCATTATTGCTCTAAAAACAATTCAGTCCATTTAAGATTTGTGCGTTCATTGTGTGACTGAATATATGTTTGTGGTTGCTTTCTATTAGCAAACTAAAAGCCACACAGTTGAGCTTCGTGCCAAACCTGAATACCACAAGTTCCTTATCGGAAAAGGAGGTGGAAATATCCGCAAGGTGCGGGATAGCACAGGGGCCAGGATCATCTTCCCTACTGCTGAAGATAAGGATCAGGAGCTGATCACAGTCATCGGTACAGAGGAAGCTGTAGCAGAAGCACAGAAGGAGCTGGAGGCACTTATTAAGAGCTTGGTTAGTAACCCCAACACTGATAATAAAAAAAAAATAAATAAACGACGTATCTTCTCAATGGATTCCATTTGCTCTAATGATTCTTCAATCATATTTCTGATATCAGGATAACGTTGTAGAGGATTTCATGATTGTGGATCCCAAGCACCATCGGTTCTTCGTGGCACGTCGTGGCCAAGTTCTGAGGGATATCGCAGACGAGTATGGTGGCGTTATAGTCAGTTTCCCCCGAACTGGCTCACAGAGCGATAAGGTCACCCTAAAGGGAGCCAAAGATTGTGTGGAGGCTGCAAAGAAGCGAATGCTGGAGCTGATTGAGGATTTGGTGAGTGGATATAACAATTCTAATCTCAGACAGCTGCAGTTATTGTGCTGTTTTTTAAAGAGGTAATGGACTACATGTTCCTTTAAATCTGCAGGATGCACAAGTGACCATGGAGTGTGTGATCCCTCAGAAGTTCCACCGCTCCATTATGGGACCTAAGGGCTCTCGCATACAGCAGATCACTAAAGACCACAATGTGCAGATCAAGTTTCCAGACAGAGATGACCAGCAAGGTGAATATTGATAATTTAAGAGGTCATATCATGGAAAGTCAAATGTTTCTTGATCTGTCTTTGAAATGGAAAGCACAACCTTGACCACAAAATGACCACACTAAAGCCCCTAAGATCAAATATGCAACGTTTCTTGTTTCACTCAGCTCAATCAGCTGATGCTCCAGTTCAGGAGAATGGAGAGGCCAATGGAGAGGTGAAGGAGCCTGCTGATCCTTTAGTTCCAAAGAAGTGTGATGTCATTGTGCTCTCTGGCCGCAAAGAGCGGTGTGAAGCTGCTGCTGAAGCGCTGAAGGTGCAATTTCCTTAGTCATTCTTATTTGTATGTTCTTGGTGTGTTTTGTCAAATGCTATAACAAATATTCATCCTTTAGGCTTTGGTTCCTGTGACCATTGCGGTGGAAGTGCCTTTTGAGCTTCATCGCTACATCATTGGTCAGAAAGGAAGTGGAATCCGCAAGATGATGGACGAGTTTGAGGTTAGTCACTTCACAGCTAATGTCTGTGGAATTGTAAATCTATTTCTGCATTTTTCCACAAATGGTTGGAGAGATGCATTGCATTTATAACTAAAGCTTTTTACAGTATTATATAGATTTTATTGCTGCTGTCCTGACAAATATATTTTCCTCCCAGGTTAATATTCAAGTGCCTGCTCATGAGTTACAGTCTGACGTTATCTCCATTACTGGCCTGGCCTCCCATCTTGACCGCGCTAAAGAGGGTCTTCTTGAGCGCGTCAAAGAGCTACAGGCTGAACAGGAGGATCGGGTGAGTTTGTAGCCTGAATAGCAAATGAAACATTGTGTCAGTGATTTCCACTCTGTAATCTCTAATCGTACATTACATAAATTGTGATTTTTATAATTTGTTATTTTTGTCCACAGGCTCTCAGGAGCTTCAAGCTGACCATCACTGTGGATCCCAAGTATCACCCCAAGATCATTGGACGCAAGGGTGCCATAATCACCCAAATCCGCAATGAGCATGAGGTCAACATTCAGTTCCCAGAGAAGAATGATGAAAACCAGGTAAGATGATTGGAGCCTAAAAAACTTTAAAAAATGTGTGTTGTGTTTGTTTTTTTTGTTTTTTTTTGGAAATGACCAAGAGCTTATGCTTTTCTTCATTTGGTCTTCTAGGATCAGATTACCATTACTGGCTATGAGCAGAATGCTGTGGCGGCCCGTGATGCTATTCAGGCTATAGTGGATGAACTGGAGGAAATGATCTCTGAGGACATCACCCTGGACAGCAGAGTACATGCTCGCATCATAGGGGCACGTGGCAAGGGAATCCGCAAAATCATGGATGAGTTTAAGGTGAGATTGTAAAAGTGTCACATCTTCAATCACTCATTTCATACAAAGTATTTGACTCATGCTCTTTAGACTTTAGTCTTCCTCATTTAATACACCTGATTCAAATCATCAGCTCTTTAGGAGAAAGATCCATGAACTGAACCAAGTGTGTCAGATTCAGAAACATACAAAATGTGCAGAGCAGTGGGCTCAGAGGACTGGAGTTGAGAACCACTGATCTATGACAATATCGTAATTGTTGTTTAAGCGATGTGCAATTTGACGTTATGTATATCGCAAAAATAAAAATAAAAACACAGAGCACGCATGCACTGAGATGTAGGTTGGACTACTATGCAAGCACATTTAGAGGTTACACTTTAGATTTTAGTCTATTAAAATGCATTTCGAATTGCCCCAAAATTCAAGATAAGGAGCCAAAAAGGCACTGTATGACACAGCAGAACTGTTTTGTCTGAGCAACACATAATGGTGTTTCATTTTTGAATCAATCAGCCGTATGAACAGATCAGTTGAATGACTCAATGATTCACTCATGCAGCAATTTGCCGCCACCTACTGGTGATTTAGGTTTATATTTAAAGTTTTTTTGTTTTTTTTTTTCTTTTTTTCCCCAAAATCATCTAAAGGCCACTTCAGATGCAGATACCACCTCTGCACTGCAAACACAAATTTTGTTGATACTGATTTCATTTGATTGGTAACAACTCTATAGTGTCTTACTATTTTAATTTATTGATTTGCATTTAGGAATTTGACTCAAAAGATGATGCATACATTTAATTAGGTGGGAAAGATTGGCCTTAAGGTAAAAATACCCATAAAAGGTAAAAATTAATTTAAACTTACTGGAAAAGTTCATTTCTTTTACTCCTGTGATCTAACCACTGCACAGAAATATGAAGAATATTAGAAGCTTTGGAAGTCAGCTGTCCACGGCAGTCGTAAACCTGCTCAAATACCAGCACAATTACATGCTCAGCAAAATATCGGCTAATTATCGTTATTGACACAACTTCAGGAAAATATAGAGATATTATTTTTTTGTCATTATCGCACACCCCTACTTTAGAGTTTTGTTTGTTGCGTACTTTTAATAACTTTTTGTATATATTTTGTTTTACCTTTTTCAGGTTGATGTTAGATTCCCTCAGAGTGGAGCTGCGGATCCCAATTTGGTGACTGTGACTGGTCGTCCAGAACAGGTTGATGAAGCCATTGATCACCTTCTAAACCTGGAGGAGGAATATGTAAGGATATGCTATACTTTAGCAGAAGACATTAAAATGAAATGATTAGTTTTAGAGTATTAAATTGGCAAAGAGGTCACTTTTTTTTTTTTTTTTTTTTTCCCATCTCTACCCTCAGATGGCTGATGTAGTTGAAAATGAAGCCAAAATGGCCTATATGAAGCCTTCTGGTTCCACTGCCTCCAGCATGGAAGAACCTCGAGGCCCATCCAAGGGCTTTGTTGTGCGAGAGGCTCCTTGGGCCACTGGCAATGAAAAGGTAAACTAATGTGTTGAGTGCAATATAGAGTTTTCAATCAGCCATATTGGCGGCACTTAAGGTAAACCGTGCCACTGAACCGAATGAAACTTGCATATTTTACTGATTACTGCTGCTGAAAATGGTCAATCATTGTCATGTTTGGGGCTGTACTAATCGATCGGACCGGGAAAATATTTGAAGTATTGCAGATTGCCAAAAGTTAAAACAAATCAAGCAGAAGAGTGCAAAAAAACTGTCTGAGGAACAAAAGGCATTATGGTCGGCCATTCTTTCCAGGGCAAGAATCTTGACAACATTTGTTAATATCTTGATACTGCTCGTACATATCTTTACCACCTATTAACTTCAGTTTGTCAAAATATTGCACTCTTTCCAGCTTACTTTTAATACATTAAAGGAGAAGTCCACTTCCAGAACAACAATTTACAAATAATTTAGTCACCCCCTTGTCATCCAAGATGTTCATTTCTTTCTGTCTTCAGTCATAAAGAAATTATGGTTTTTGAGGAAAGCATTTCATCATTTTTCTCCATATAATGGACTTCACTGGTGCTCTGATTTTGAACTTCCAAAATGTAAATGCAGCTTTAAAGGGCTCAAAACGATCCCAGCCGAGGAAGAAGGGTCTTATCTAGTGAAACGATTGGCCATTTTTTCGAAAAATTAAAAATTTGTATAGTTTTAAGCACAAAAGCTTGTGTAGCACAGGCTCTGGGATGCGTGTCCACGATGCAACGAATTAGTGATGGGTCGTTCTTGAACGATTCGATCATTTTGACCTTCCCATCACTACGACGAATCGCCTACATTTCGCACGACCTTTCGACATGATTCAATAGTACGTAGTGTCGTGAACGTGCATCCCGGAGCCTGTGCTACATGAGCTTTTGTGCTCAAAAGTATACAAATTTTATTTTATGAGAAAAAAAATGGCTGATCGTTTCGCTAGATAAGACCCTTTTTCCTTGGCTGGGATTCTTTAGAGCCCTTTGAAGCTGCATTTAAACTACCTTTTGGAAGTTAAAAATCAGGGCACCAATGAAGTCCATTATATGGAGAAAAACCCTGAAATTTCCTCAAAAACCATAAATTCTTCACGACTGAAGACAGAAAGACATGAACATCTTGGATGACAAGGGGGTGAATAAATTATTTGTGAATTGTTGTTCTGGAAGTGGAGTTCTTCTTTAACCGTGCAAGCCATGCTGTTGTTTACATCCTAGTATTGCCATTATGGCCGTGCATCCGGACATATGACTGACCAAGTCGTAATGCAAGTGCAAACCCTCTATACTGGGCTCAAAAGTTGTAATCACTCATGAGTTAATCATTGAGATTTACGTGTAATTCAACCTGTTTTCACTTGTTTTTTGGTTTCAGGCCCCTGATATGAGCAGTTCTGAGGAGTTCCCCAGTTTTGGTGCACCTGTGACTAATGCGAGATCATCTCCATGGGGACCCAAACGTTTTTGAAATGTGTGTCCTTCAATGGTTATGTTGCAACCTCCTCGTTCCCCCTTACTATAATCCCTCATTTGACCCATTTGGATGTGGAAGGACCACTTACCCTGACCCCCAATATATCAGCACATCTCCTCTGCTCAAATTACTTGCGCTCATAAGAGTTTGATTTATTCTCTCACAACCCTTATAAACAAAACAGGTGATAAACAACAAAAAAAAAATAGGTGTGGCCTTCACCAGGTTCACCTGAATTGGTTTGAAATGAGTCAACCTGTTAGCGATTTTTAGAGAGAATCACAAATTGAAGGAAAGAAGTCCTGGCCATGCTTCAGGTCTGTAATGATCCAGGTTTCGTTTTTGATATGACGTCATTACAAACACATTATTTCATTACAAAAGATATTTCTTGGGTTTATAAAGCTGCTCTGTCTCATAGTTGCCTTCGCAATGGGGTTTGGGGAAAAAATATACTGTATACCTCTGAAAGAAAATAGCTTCTTGGTTTAAGTCGGATTCGTTCATAGGAAATGGGTAACCAGGTGTACTTTTGTGTAGTTCCCTAGGGTAGCCATTTTGTTGCTGACATTTCACTCGTCTCTTTCCCCATTCCTAATTCCCTATCTCTGGGAAATGATTCCACGCAGCCTTTACAGCTTTCCAACTTCAAGAGGGACTCTCACTACAGAAGTATTTTCAAACTGCCATTTGCTTGGGAAGTCCCAGGGATGTAGTCGCTCGTCACATAGAAGTCCCAAGGTTCCCAAAGTCTCTAAAACTACACTAAACTGCTTATACTTTTTCTTTTTGTTTTTGATATTCAGAAATCATGTTTATTAAAGATTATAATATTTGGAAGGATGGAAAAAAAAAAAAAGACCATTTTGTGCCAATGAAATGTCAAGTAATGTCATGTGTTACTCATTCTTGCTAATGGGTCAGTGTCCAGCCCCTTTTTTGTCTTCCAGTTGCTATGCAGGTTGGTCTGAAACCATAGCAATGGCCCTCTTAATAGCCTTATAAGAATTATGCAAAAATGACAAAGGAAACGATTATGGATAACACTGGAAAATAAACTGTCCAAAAAGAAAAATAAAAATTGAAAATGTATCTGGAATTGTTGTGGTGTGACTGATTTCTTAGACATTCACAATAACCAATCAGACCCGTCAGACCCTCTTGACCTTTGTGATGAATGCTGATAGGGTGTTGCTAAAAACAAAAAATTTACAAATAATTTACTAACCCCTTGTCATCCAAGATGTTCATTATGGTTATGAAATTATGGTTTTTGAGGAAAACATTTCAGGATTTTTCTCCATATAATGGACTTCATTGGTGCCTTGATTTTGACCTTCCAATTCAAATTGCTCGACACAATGAAGAAGGGTCTTATCTAGCGAAACGATCAGCCATTTTTTTTTTTTTTTTTTTGAAAATTGAAAAATTTGTATAATTTTTAAGCACAAAAGCTTCTGTAGCACAGGCTTGGTGATGCACATCTACGATGCTACGAATTAGGCTTCAGAATCGTCTGACATCGTTGTACCTTTTTGTTGGTAAACAGCGTTTGACTTGCTTGCACTTTCTTAGTCTTTGCACGTTCGCTTTGTAAACACTGGGTCTGTAGTTCCATGTGACCTTTCGACGTGATTCAATAGTATGTAGTGTTGTGAACATGCATCCCACAGCCTGTGCTACACGAGCTTTTGTGCTTAAAAATATATAAATTTTTATTTTCCGAAAAAATGACTGAACATTCCGCTAGATAAGACCCTTCTTCCTTGGCTGGGATCATTTAGAGCCCTTTGAAGCTGCATTTAAACTACATTTTGGAAGTTCAAAATCGGGGCACCAATGAAGTCCATTATATGAAGAAAAATCTTGAAATGTTTTCCTCAAAAACCATAATTTCTTCACGAGTGAAGACAGAACGACACAAACATCTTGGATGACAAGCGGGTGAGTGAATTAAACAGGTGAGCTTTTTTTAATCAAATAAATTTGCATACATTTTTGGACATAATCTGCTTTTGTATAGGTTTTGAATCAGAGTAGAATGTGATTAATTGCTAAATGTAAATGCTCTTATTAATTGTATACTACTGATTAGCAGAAAATGTGATTTATACATTTTAGTGATTTTATGCTAATTTTTATGACTTCTATTAATATATAAATCTTGCTGGTTACATTAAACAGTTTTAATTATGTTTTTGTAAACGCAGCAGAAAGAAAACAAAATATCCTGGCCAGTACGGGGATCGAACCCGCGACCTTGGCGTTATTAGCACCACGCTCTAACCAACTGAGCTAACCGGCCACAGTGCTAACGGTTGTGATCAATGCTCCCTAGTGATTTCAATTCCCTTCTCCCTGTGCGATTTTACACTTAGCACTATTTGAGTTTATTTTACTGCTACAGAGTTTTTACTAAAATCTAACAAAAAAGAAAAAAATCAGAACTTTTGGATGCATGATACACGACGAATCATTCATAAATGCTAAGAAAGGAAGTACCGGTATGGCTCGTTGGTCTAGGGGTATGATTCTCGCTTTGGGTGCGAGAGGTCCCGGGTTCAAATCCCGGACGAGCCCGTCGTTTTTGAAGCTTTCACTAAAAATCGAACGGGGGTTCACGACTTTATTTTACCTTAGTCTGCACTTCAAGATTAGTCCACAATAAATGAAGACGACGTTGAAAAGTAGAACTGTTTTACGGTCTCAGATTACCGACGGCAAAGGCATGTTACACGCATGCGTTGGTGGTATAGTGGTTAGCATAGCTGCCTTCCAAGCAGTTGACCCGGGTTCGATTCCCGGCCAACGCAGCGACTCTTTTCCTTCGTCGTAACTATGATAATGCATTCATTTTACTTTGATGAGTGACATAAATGTCTCACATAACCACCATTTTTTTAGAAACCTAATTAAAACCTAGTTTACATACATTTATAATGTATAAATGTGTATGGCCTGAGTTTGTAATATTCCAACACCTATTTCATTATTTTGCACAGAATGCTGTCGGTTGATTAGTGCAGTTAGACAAATAATTCTGGTTTAAATTTTTGTTTCAGAGCATGGAGTAAGACAGAGAACGACAGAGAAGCAATAAGTCCTGATATTGTCTGGTGCCTTGACATTAAACAACAAAAATACTTGCACCTGGTGGTTGCTGGCTTTAAAATGAGAATTAATGAACTAAAGGATCTTTCAAAACTCTAATTAGGCACTGTTTAATTTAAACACTAATTTAGAGACTGTTTATGTGTCACTGTTTATATGTATTCACTTTAAGACCCCTAGTGGCGAACCATATAAATTTGAAAGGGTTTAAAAAACAGTATGGCAATTCATTTTAAATATTCAGGATGGGTAGTATGTGAATTGGGCAGCATTGGTCTTGATTTTTATTTTATATTCTTTATTTTATTTTATTTTATTTTTTTTATTTTATTATTGCAATGATTTGTAAAACAAATGAACAAGTTCTATTAATTTATTTCTACCACAAGTGATGTAAATTGTGAGAATAAGATTTGACTTTAAAGACTTATCCTATGACTCCCTCTAAATGACAACATTACATCAGCCTGTCAGCTGAAATGGCTGATAGTTTAGAATTTGCAGTTATGCATTTGAAATTCATCAAACTAAACATTTATTTTTAATAACTTGTTCTCCATATGTACAAAGTTTAGGCAAACAACTGAAAGCCATATTAGTCATAATCAGCCAAACCCAATTAGCCTTTTTCACAAAAATCGGAAGTGACGTCAGCGCAGGGTAAAGTCAGTTCCGCTACAGGTCTGTGCCTATTATATTAATATGCTCTTGTCTCAAATAATGCCTTTTACCTTTTCTTTTTTGTCTGCTTTCCAAGTTGTTATATAATCAACAAAGAAACAACATTTTACTTGTTTGTAATTTATATGGGCACTCAGACCGGTACTCGTCAATATAATATATGCGCAACATAGCGCCAGCTATAGTTTCTGTTCTCCATCTCCGGTATATTTAAGCGTATTTTCTCAATTTACTCAGTCATTTCCCTCGAATCACTACATCATGGTAAATTATGACAGCGTTTATATCCAAATGCACATTTCCCCAAGAATAAATGAAACAATTCTGAGTCCGGATGATGCATAAACTCAATACAACAACGTAATCCAGATCCAAAAGGAATAAAGCCATTAATCGGAGTCATGTCTTATTTAGTATTATATTATTTTATTATGTATATCCCTGGGCACATTATGCAACGTACATTTACACCCTAAAGTTAATAATGCAAAGGAGAGCAAGTAGAAAATACAATATTACTTTCATAATAATAATAATAACAATATTAATCGCGAAAAAAAATGATGTGGAGAGTCATAATGCACAGCCAGCACCAAATAGACAGTACGGCAAAACTTAAAACTGTACTGTATTATAAGTGCTAACATTCATAATTAAATAAACTTAGTATTTGTGATGACGAGACGCTGACACAAAGTTTTTGAATAAATGTTTGCTATTTTTAGAGTAAAACACCGGTATATATCATAGTATCATAGTATCTATTTTGTAAAAATAGACTTTGATTCCCGAACTTACTCTTGTTCAGTACGGCCGCTGCTGTCACCGGAAAAACGTTTACCCTGCAAGCGCCAATCCGGAAGCCAGAAACACGGAAGTGTGAAAAAGGCTAATCTTCTAAACATTTAATGGATCTGAATTATTTCGATAACTTTTTGCCAGCATGGCTAACATTTGAAAAGTTAGCTTTTTGCTAATAAATTTTTAGATGAATAAATCTTAAAGGTAAACATATAAATGTGATGTGCACTTGTTATGGCTTTATATTTTATTGTGCATGGCTGCATAGTTACTAGCAAAAATGTATATTTTGTTATTACAGTGACACCTTGTGCCCACTTTTACAAAATTTGGTAGGCATAATGTACGATTCATGTCCGTTTTTAATGGTAGGTTAAGGCTGGGTGGTAAATCGAGTTTGTACGATATATCGATATATTTTTGTAAACGATATGTTATGAGGCAATACCGTTGATATCGATATACAGTGATTTGATGTGAGGCGAGCGCATCTGAAAAATACCAGAAGACACTGAGTTAACTGCTGCGGGAAAGTGCATAATCCATTTTGTCCTAAACATGAGATATGCTTTATATTAAGGGCTTTAAAATAACTACGATATAGCTAACACGTATAGTTTAAAGCCGCTTGCCCCGTCAGACGCTATGACAGAGAGGCTAGTGTGCTGCTAACAGCTACTGTTAAATGCATTTGAATTGAGATGTGGTGCTTTCCAGTGAACTTACATTTCATATTCTCCATCTGTAAATGCTAGAAAGTCAGGGAAATATTTCAGTTTTGCTTTCAGGAATGGATGAGCCTTCTTCACGGAACTCTCACCTAAACTAAACTTCACTGACTTCAGTAAACGAGCGCAGCCGCGCGCATGCGCGCCAAACACACGGCGCGCAATAGAATAAAAACGCAATAATTCTGGCCTATAATATACATTTTGCTTAAATATTTGTAGATGGACAGTGACTGTGCCATATATAGAATGTTAAACCTACAAAAAAGTGTATTTTTATGATAGGTGAAAAGTGAAATTCTGTGCTTTTGTTTTAATCTTCATTTTTAGTTTAGTGAATTTAACTTTAATAGCATTATTTTTGTATTTAGATTGTAATGTTCCAATTTTAGAATGTAATGTGATTTTATCTCTTTTTGGACAATGCGTAGCTTATAGCCTAGTTACATTCACTATATTTGCTAGCCTTTAATATGAACATTGTTTTTGGACAACGTTGGGCAGGATGTGAAGTAAAAGGTTTAAAACAAATACAGCTTTTTAAAAAATCCAGATAGAAAAACATCAAAAATCCAAAACAACCAAAAATACTGAGATATGATTTTTTTTGGCCATATCGCCCATATAGTAGGCCATTCATATTTTAATGTTATAACATCTAAAATTTGATTGACTGGCGCTGGTGTTTCAATGTTTTCTTATTGGGTCATATTAACGTATTTTTAACGTATTTAAGTTCAAAATACAGCTGGACCAGCTGACAAGTCTATGCTTATGTAAATACATTAGTTTCTAAAACTGTAACAACTTTAAGGACCGTTTTCATTTCTTTAACTACAGGAAGATAAAATACACAAAGGCACTCACACACCTCACATTGGGTTTTCAAGTAGTCCTGCGTATGTATTATCAAGGGATGTCATCATTGTTTACATTATTTCTTTGAAGTAGTTATTTACATCTTTAATCTTCACAACACTTCAGTTATTTAAAATTCGTCATACATTTTGTATTATTATTATTATTATTATTTTTTTGCATAATGATTAAGTGGAAATTTAATTTCTAGCCCACAGATCTATTGTAGATCAGTGTTCTTGCCCTTCTAGAGTTATGTTTCAAAACGCCACCTAGTGTCGGGCGAATGTGTGGCTGTGCGCCTGAGTAGATGCGCATGTTTGGGACCGTCCTGCCAAATTTGTCTCTTCGATTTTGAGTCTCTCATCCCCTTTACACAGCTACACTTTTTTGGCAGAAAAAATAGAGATAAAGAAAACCAACTCCAGGCGACTCTGCCCCAAGCTATAAGGACTGTACTAAGTAAGTTGTCCTGTTGTGGAAGCTTCTCCACACATGAACACACCATGTATTTGAACTCATGTCTGTAAATTAAACAATCAAGTCACAAAATGCTAAATAAAAACAATACTCAAACCAGCTGTAAACCACTACTGCCAGCCAAGCAATTGGAATTAAATAACAGGAAACAACGGCAGCGTCTCTGCTAAACAAGCAGGACTGTTTTCCAAACATCAGGTGGTGTGTGGTGAGTTCCTTTCTTTTATTTTTCTGTAGTTACAAAATAAGTCGATTTAAGTTTTCACACCTTTTAGAAAGCAAAACATTTACACAAGCATTACTAGTTAAATGTTTAGCTAACTTACCGCTAAATATATTTGTTGCATTAACTTCTAGCAGTGTAAATAAAACAGATGTGCAGCCTTGATTCTCTTTTGATTTAATGCTTGATGAGCCTAGCATTGTTTAGCGAAATATATACACATGCTAGCACTTATTTGTGAAATAGTAAAGCATCTGCCAGTCTATAGAACTGTATTTGTGTGCAAGTAGTGCTCCGCCTGCCTGCCTGTGTGCGTGTGTGTGTGTGTGTGTGTGTGTGTGTGTGTGTGGATAGCAGCGCTTCTAAGGTGTTCACTTACACTTTGAAGGTCTTCCCATCTTTGCTAGTACTTTTTAACGGATGCAACGGTTGCTCTCATAGGAGCTTAGAGGCATAATCATGGTACAATTAAGATAATTTCAGAACGACAGCTGGTGGGTAGAGAAGTAATTTTCACACCTCCTAATCGAGGAGGGCTGTCAGATTAAGATAGAGAGGTGATTTGAGGGAAATTGTCTTGGCCGAGTCTTTGGAGTGAGGCCCAGGTGGCCGCAGGTATCTGCTCGTCCGTGTCTACTGTTGCCCAGGAGGAAATTTGGTTTTGATTTGCCACACTGGAGAGATCATGGGAGAGCCAGACTTCCTCCACATGTCTGTTGGGATTTGTCAATTTATTACCAGCGTCTCTACCCGCCACTACAGCTGGGCTAGACTAAAAGCTTCCTCGGCCCCTCGCTGTTTTTGTTTTCCTTGTTGAGGTTATCCCCTCTTTTATGAGATATATATATATATATATATACATATATACACACACACATACACATATAGTTTTTTGGAGATTCCACATTCACCTTACAAAGTAAATGTAGTATCATTAAAACTTTTTTATTAATATTTACCTGTATTTTTCTACAAGCACTTGCAATTATTTATTCGAATTTTGTTCTTACGTTTAACCTAAATAATTCTTTCAAATTATTCTGTAAATTTGTAACATTGACGTACAGATCATGTGTCTGGTGTTGCTACTTAATGTGCACTAGATGGCAGTGTTACCCATACTTCGTCGATAAGCCAGGGCTGGTGTCACTTTTTGTTAAACTACAGTGAATATATCAAGGGAACGTGTTTTTGAAAATGTGTAGATGCATACCCTAAAGTCTTGACTATAAAAACACAGGGAACCAGCTGCTGATTGACACTAATTTACTAATTTGAGGAAAAAAAATATATATATATATATATAGAATATTCAAAACAAAATCCACCTTCCACAATTTGTATTTACTAAACATTATTATAAATTTAAATCTCAAAATAATTATGAAAAAATGAATAAATTGGATACATGCAGAAAATATAATTAACAGAAATAGCAATTAGGAAATAGCCATTTAAGTAAAATGATTAATATTTAGCATATTTATTGATATTATTAAGTAATATAAATTAATATAAAAAGCAGTATATAAAACACCACTCTAATGTTATAAAATACTCTAATGTTTTTAAAATTCAAGTTATTCAAGTTATCGTTCAAGTTATAATTTAGCTTCATTAAATAGTTTACCCATACCTTAGTGTGTGCTATTGGGAGAGAAAAAATCTTGTTTGAAGGTCAGAATTCACACAAATTATTCTAATGTAAGACAGTTAACCAGCCAGTGACAACTAACTAGTTTCCCTTATTCTTTTGTTTTATCTTTTGTCTGCTCATTATGTGTGACCCTGGACCACAAAACTAGTCAATTGTTTGAAATTGAGATTTATACATGATCTGAAAGCTGAATAGATAAGTGTTCCATTGATGTATAGTTTGGCTGAGATACAACCATTTGAAAATCTGGAATCTGAGGGTGCAAAAAAATCAAAATATGGAGAAAATTGCCTCTAAAGTTGTCTAAATTAAGTTCTTAGCAATGCATATTACTTAAAAAAAAAATACGTTTTGATATATTTATGGTAGGAAATTTACAAAATATCTTCATGGAACATGATCTTTACTTAATATCCTAATGATATTTGGCATAAAGGAAAAATTGATCATTTTGACCCATACAATGTATTGTTGGCTATTGCTACAAATATACCCATGCTACTTATGACTGGTTTTGTGGTCCAGGGTCACGTATAGCATTTGATAACAGTTTGTATGCTTCAGAATCCTAATGTATTTAATTTCAGTTTGACACATGGAGCACTAGTGAAGGTATAAAGGTTATTTACTTAGCATATGTCTTGTTATTGTAACAGTCTCCATAAAGAAAGAATAGGCAGATTTCTTTTTCAGAGCAGTGCTCAATGACAGCTGACTGCACATTTTTTGGAAAATGACGACAAATCATTGATTCCACCAACAAGCGTGTATCCTCAGAGTGAATTGATCCACGTCAGACATACCTGATCTCATTTACAGAGTTGTATTTATACCTGAATAAACTCCACATTCGAATCTATTTCAGTAAATGGGTTTTGTGTAGTAGAATGCTCTGTCCTAATTATGTGAATTGCTTTGAATGCCCAACAACAATGAAGACCGGCGACCATTAGCGGATAGTTTCCGACCACTCGGGTAAAGCATGATCCGCGCAGTCAATAACAAACACCGTCGATGTCTGAATGTACAGAGAGCAATCAAGAGAGAGAGAGACGACCTATTCAGAAGTGAGTCACTCCTCGGGGGCCGGTATGAAAATATGAAGTACTCTGACTGAGCTCTAGAAAAGGATTAATCATTTTAAATGCCACTGAAATTAAAAGGCCCCGAACAATAATTACTTCTGCTTGCTGTTGCCACCCACGCTTCCCATGACTTAACCTGTGGTCAAAGGGGGCAGAAGAATGTGTACAACCAATCAGTGAAGCCAACGCCTAAGCTCTGTTCTTTTCTTCCTCGTGCGTTCTCTTCTTTCCTTCCGCTTTTTAATTGATATTCCGGATGCTTTTCATCAAAATCCTCCTGGGTTCAACCTTTCAGAAGCAAAACTTGACAGTGATATTTCAATCAAAATCATGCCAGAGGTAACAGCTTTACTCCAGTGTTTTTTAAATTACTGTCATTTGCCTTTGGTTGTAGAGAGTGTCTTTTCAGATTAGTGGTAACCGATAATTTTAGTTATTGAGTGATATTATTTTAGTGCTGTCAAATGATTAATCGCGATTAATTGCATCCAAAATAAAAGTTTTTGTTTACATAATGTGTGTGTACTGTGTATATTTATTATATATATATATATATATATATATATAAATACACACACATGCATGTATATATTTAAGAAAAGTGTTATGCATATATATATATATATATAGAGAGAGCTGTCAAATGATTAATCGTGATTAATTGCATCCAAAATAAAAGTTTTGTTTACGTAATGTGTGTACTGTGTATGTATTTATTATGTATATATAAATACACACATGCATGTATATATTTAAGAAAAGTGTTATGCATATATATATATATATATATAGATTAGAGAGCTGTCAAGCGATTAATCGCGATTAATCACATGCAAAATAAAAGTCTGTTTACATTTATACTGTGTATGTTAATTATGTATATATAAATACGCACATACATTTATGTAATTTAAAAATATTTATATGTAACATTTATATTTACATATAATTTATATGTGCATATAGATATTTTCTATACAAATATAACATTTTTCTTACATATATACGTGCATCTGTGTGTAGTTATGTACAATAAAAATACACATTACACACATATTTTATGTAAAGACAAATTTTGTATGCGATTAATCGTGATTAATCTATATCTATCTATCTGTCTATCTATCTATCTATCTATCTATATATATATATATATATATATATACACATGTAAATATTTTCAAAATATATATATATATGTGTGTGTATTATATACACAGTAGACACACATATATTATGTAAACAAAAACCTTTAGTTTGGATGCGATTAATCGCACAGCACTAATTATTTTACATTTGATATCCTGAATATGTGAATACACCAGCACACTCTAATCAGAATTTGTATCAATTTTACATTTTAGTGAATTGGAGGCAAATTTGTATGATATAATTTGTAAATTTGTGTACAATATGCTTTAGGGGTTTAGGGGTAGAACTTTTTATTTATTTATTTATTTTTTTATAACATTTAAGTATTTATTTTTTCTAAAAAGCTTGGCTGCAACCACAAATTACATACTTTCCTACTAAAAACAGTATGTGAAAAGAGTAGTATATCCCAATTCACAGTATTCATTAAACAGTAGGCGAAAAGTTCCCATATGCCCTATTTCTATCGAGATTATTAAGTCTGCATTTAATGGACACTTTAGTATCCCATGAGGCCATGGGACTGGATTTGTAAGTGGCAATGAAGCGATGCAGCTGATGCTGGTAGGTCAGATAACAGTGATAGCATGACAAATGTAGTATGTCCAGATTACATTCATACTATATAAAACATACTTACTGTATTTAATGTATGCCAAGTAATTGCTTAGCAGATGTAGCCAGCGTTTCCATACAAATCACCTGGTAAAATAGTTAGGTTTTCTCGTGAGACTGAGTTGGATACACCCTCTCTCTCTTCTCTTTATTAAATGTGACGTTTGTTTTTATTGTGAAACCCTTTTGACACATTTTGGCAAGTTCTGTCACGTTAATGATGGATTCATATGTTGTTGTCTTTGTGTGTGTATGTTGTGTGCTAAAAGGTCAGTGTATTTGAGATGCTTGTTTTCTTTTTTCTTATCTGTGTGTGAGTGCATGCTGTTAGACAGTGAGTAATGTTTTTTTATTGCTAGCGCTTTGGTTCTGGCGCGTCTTGCTTCAGTGAGCTGTGACACAGGGGTGCCATTCAGATCCAAAGCATGTGATGAGACTGTAAACACACTGTTGTCTTTGCATTGTACCTTTTCCTTCCTGATATTTCTGGGTGATGGAGATTCAAACACCTTTCAATGGGGTTGTCATGTTGTTCTCACTAGGAGGCCTCAGCAAACTTCCATGGGGGAATCAAGATTACAAAATAAGTATAAAACAAGCATTAAATTCTTTATCCAGTAAATCACAAACAACTGGAAAAGTGGGCTTACGAATATTGTTGTGCACAACGGGGAGCTATGGAATGAAAAAGGTTAAAGGGATAGTTCATCCAAAAATGAAAATTACCCCATGACTTGCTTACCATCAAGCCATACTAGGTGTATATGACTTTCTTCTTTCAGACAAATACAATCAGCGTTACATTAAAAAAATGTTCTGACTCTTCCAAGCTTTATAATGTCAGTGAATGGCTGTTGAGATTTTTAAGCCCAATAAAGTGGATCTATACATCATAACAAGTACTCCACATTGCTACAGGGGGTTAATAAAGGCCTTTTGAAGCAATTCGATGTGTTTGTGTAAGAAAAAATATCCATATTTGTTGGCATCAGTAGCCTTGTTGTTAGTGCGTCAACATATAGCGCAACTGCGGTCGCAGCAACCCGAGTTCGAATCCCGCCACGTGGTCCTTTGCCGATCCCACTCCCTTCTCTCTCCACCCAATGCCTCCTGTCTAAATAAATGCATAAAAGCCCAAAAATATACCTTAAAGTATCCATATTTACAACTTTAGAAACCATAATCTCCAGCTTCTGCTAACTGTCGTAGCGTTTCAGCAGATGACGGAGGATGCAAGCGTAGCGTAAGCTCTGGTGAGAATATAGTCTTGTGAGAAACGTTTTGTTTACAGCAAAGAAAAAACAGTCTCCTCTAGGCTTATAGTGAAATCCGTTTTTTCTTTTTCTTTTCTTTACAAATCCTCATTTTCTACTTCTGATTCATGACCTGGCGTTTTGTTTCACTCTCTCATGAACGCACATGCGACAGCAGAAACTAAAGATTATGGTTTATACAGTTTTAAATACAGATATTTGTTACACAAATGCATCTATTTGCTTCTGTAGGCCTTTATTAAAGGGGTCATCGGATGCTAAGTTCACTTTTTCATGTTGTTTGAACATTAATGTGTGTTGGCAGTGTTTGTACAAATCTACCCTATAATGATAAAAATCCATGCAGTGGTTTTTAATTAATCTGTAAAAATAATATCGCTTTTTTCAAATCGAGCCATTCTCAGATGCCACACCGACAGAGGCCGCTCCCATGATAGTTGATTGACATGAGTGTCTTACCTCAGACCAGCTGTCACAGTCCAGTAACTTTCCTTGTTTCGATGCCGGAGCAGGGATGTAAGTTAGACAAGAATATCTCCGATATAACGATTGAGGTGTTGTGTTGCTGGATGTAATAATGAACATAGTGGTCGTCATTTACTCCTGACATCTGAGCAGCTGAAGATGCAGTGGATTACGTTTGTTTGTGAAGGGAATGCGCCTCCCGACCTACATATATCCGTCTATGTTCATGCGAATCATTCATGATCCAGCTTCACTTACAGCAGAAGTGTGTATAAGCGTTTTTTTTATGAATCTTTGCGATCGCCTTTCCTTATAACGTGGTAGTTAGGAAGTTTAGCAGCTAAATGCAGCTAAAGTAAACAAGACCGTCTTTCCACAGAGAGAAGAGAGGGACGGGGTGAGCAGAGCTCATTTGCATTTAAAGGAACAACCCCTTAGAATGAGATTTTTGCTGAGCTCATTTTGACAAGGTAAAAAGGGTGTTGTTTTACAAAACCATTGAGAATTTTTAATCAAAGTATATTAGAGACTTTTTTATTAAGACCCTAAAGAATCATGGGCAAAAAAAAAGAAAAATGGGCATCCGATGACCCCTTTAACCTTTTTATGATAGATGAATGCACTTCATTTTGCTATAAAGTTTGGAAGAGCCAGGACATTTTTTAATATAACTCCAATTATATTCATTTGAAAGAAAAAAGTCATATGCACCTAGGATGGCTGGAGGGTGAGTAAATCATGGGGTGATTTTCATTTTTGGGTGAACTATCACTTTAAGAGCCACTGGTCTACAAGTTCATCAGCAAAACAACATGTGGATAAACGACTTCTTCCAATAACATATTTACTTTTATTTGAAGATCAATGCTTAGTATACTTCTGCTTAGAGTAAATGTGTATGATCAGTGGACTGATGAATTAAAAAATAACTGGATCAGGTAGGTAAAGCAAAAGAGATAAGAAATTCACATTGTGAAACAATTACATATGAACGTAAATATTATTTGAATTTCTTACTGTGTGTAATGACCTCTCTGGGAAGTCTTCTGCCCAATGCCATGTCTCTTCCCCATCATTTTTGTTAATGACAACTGTAAACCTGAAAGCAGCCATGCCGCTTGTGTTCACTCTCATGCTCAGAGATAGCACATATAAGAGGTGATTCCCCATAGTCCGGCTCTGAGATCCATGGTAAACGGTTGTGAAATGGTGGGAGAAAAGGGGATTTGGTGAGACGGTCCAGCACAATGACATTGTCTGGACTACAGCCCTTCAACTCGCCTGACTTCAGTGAAAAGCCCCTTCAGTATTTCCTGTCAAACAGAGCATTTTTTTCCTTTACTTCTCCTTAAGTGTCTAGACAGTGGTTTTCTTGCTTCGTTGCTTCTCTTGGACAGGGGCCAAATCTCCTCTCTTGAAGGCGATAAGAAAGCCGTGTTATCAGGGCCTCAGAAGGGAGAACCAAGCCCAAGCGCGTGTCACTCAGGTGGGTTGTGTGATGATTTGAGGTTTCTTCCCTCCCTTTTTATGAGTGTGGCCTTGACCAGGTCCTAAGGAGACTGCATAGCCTGTGTCTTTTCATTTAAAGGCAGCATCTAAGGCTCCAGTGATGTGCATTGGGGCTGGCGTTGCAATTTATTGAACCTAACTAAAACATTTTAGAAAGTATAAATAAGTTATCTCTCAAAAAAAAATTCTTTCATCATTTAATTCCAAACTTTTAGTTCCATAACTTTTCAGAACAAAAAGACTTTGTAAATATAACTAAACTAACTATTAAAGGGTCAGTTCACCCAAATAGCTCACCCTCATGTCGTTTCAATCCTGTAAGAACTACGTTCATCTTCAGAACACAAATTAAGATATTTTTGATGAAATCTGAGCCTGCATAGACAGTAATGCAACTGACGTGTTTAAGATCGCGATAAACAAAAATGAGTGACAGCTTTTAATAATTTTAAAGGGAGTTTCTAAATGAGATATTGATTTAATACAACAGTTAAATAAACAAGAAGTTAATATTAAGTGACTTACAGTACTGTGCAAAAGTCTTAGGCCACTAGTATTTTCATCAGCTACAAAATGGTTTAAAGTCAGTTAAAGTTGGTCTTTTGCTGTAGTGTGTCAGTAGGAAGTATCAGATTACATTTCCAAACATGCATTTTGCCATTAATCGTAATAATCCAGTGAGATTTTTGTTTTCACAAGGAGTCTGACAACAGCGAGTGCTCTGCACAGAGATCTGATCTCATCATCCTTCAGTCTGTCTGGAATGACATGAAGAAACAGAACAAACTCAGACAGACTAAATCCAGAAGAACTGTGACAAAGTCTCCAGGATGCTTCAAGAAAACTACCTGCAAAGCTGCAGCACTGTTAAAAGTTTTAGGCACTTGTGTAAAAATGCTGTAAAATGAGGATGCTGTCATAAATAGATTTTCTTTATCAATTACCTTCTATTAACTAAATGAAATCAACATTTGGTGCGACCATTCTTTGCGTTTACAGCAGCTTTTGCCCTAGGTGCACTTGCGCAAAATTTTTCAGGTAGCTTTGCAGGTAGGTCTCTTGAAGCATCTTGGAGACGTTGCCACAGTTCTTCTGGATTTACTCTGTTTCAGTTTGTTCTGTGTCTTCATGTCATTCCAGGAAGACTGGATGATGATGAGATTAGATCAGTGTGGAGCACTGGCTGTTGTCAGACTCCTTGCGCAAACTAAAATATCACTAGATTATTACAATTAATGGCAAACAGAATGTTTGGAAATGTAAACCGATATTTTTTACTGACACACTACAGCAAAAGATAGAAATAACTTACTTTAAACCATTTTTTATCTGGTGAAAATACTAGCGGCCTAAAACTATAACACTATTGCCTGATTTTGCTCTCTTTCATCTCAAAAATAGTTTGAAGCAAGTCACAACTCAGCCGCTGCGCATCTCCATTCAAAGGCAGCTGTGTTTTGTTTATAAATGAACGTGAGTCAATGATTCAATTTTCCATTCATAAAAACAGTCACTTGCTTAATTCCTGAATGAATCAGCCGTTCGAACGAATCAAATGAATGAATGATTCAGTAATTAAATCAGTGATTTGCCTTTACCTACTGGCAGTTTTAGTTTCATTTTTAAAGTATCTTTTCAGTTATTTAAATCTTTTAATATTTCTCTATTCAAATGTTTATATTTAAAACATTAATCTCAACATGAATTAATGAATTTTATTGCACTCATGCCACCTCTGAGCCTCATTAAAGATGAAGATACACCTACAAGCCACTTTTGAGTTCTTCTGTGCCACCTCTGTGGTGCAAATTAATTATGTTAATACTGATTTCATTTGATTGTTAACTTATTCTACTTGTTCTTATTCTGTTGTTTTAATTAGAAATTTTAAGAAGCTTATAAAATATAAGTTTTAATTTTTTTTTACATAAGATGACATACTATTAATAAAGTTAGAAAAATGCCACTACAAAGGTAAAAACAAAATTACCCTGTAAATTCAAATATCACCTCGTAATGTGAAGGAACATTTTTTATCAGATGTTTTGAAAGTGCTCCAAAATTTACTTTTAAAAATTCCAAAATAAGAAGTGTGTCTCAATAGTACCACACGTTTTTCTTCCTTTCTCTCTTTGTATGCTGAGCAGCATTGGCAGCTCATTGGACACCTTGTGTGTTAGCATTAATCCCACAGTAAAGGAAGCAAGTTAAAACTTTTGTTAAAGATCGAACCAATAAACTTTTTGGTTAAAATATCTGCCTACCTGGAATAATAATGAGCTGTTCTGTCTGCAGAATGTAAGATAGTGTAATATACATTCACCAACTAACATTACAAAAAGTAAGTCTTAGCCCCTTCTGGTAGATGATGCACTTCTGCACGAAAGCTTTTTTCTCCACTGATGGGCATTCGTAAGTACCAGTGTATTCTGACCCCAAACCAGGCAACATAAATTGCAAGTATTTAATTATGTTTTACCAGTGACATTTCCTTTTGAAAGGCTCTTAAAAGCATGAAATGGACAGTGTGCTGCCTTTGACGTCACAGCTCATGCGAAGGCAGGATCAAGGAGGTCTGAACTATCTCGAGTCGGATATCTGTTAGCATTCCTATTCATCTTAGACAGCTGGCCTTTGGAAGTAACCAATCTGAAAACTGCATCAAAAATCTTTGCTCGTGGGCACCAAACACCAAAATAACAAGTCATTAGTCACTCTGGAGCAACAGGAAAATGATGTTATGACGATGCTGACAGACGCATAGTCCCAATTAATCCCTTCAGGCATTGTTAAAACTTCAATATATGATGAAATATTTAAATTTCTTCAAACAGAATACACAGCTACTCTTAAATGCCTGCCAATGGAGGAAAATGGTGTAATTGCGGCCTAGATGGTGTAATTGCATCATGTACCAGCAGGGGAGGGGCTAACTGGACTGCGCTAACTAGCCAAACCTTAACCCTTTGGACGAATAGTCGCTAACCAAGAGCTCCCCCACCAGTTTTCAGAAATGAATTGAAATTCAGTGTACTGGATTTATTAAATACACATTTCCTGTAATGGTAACGTAAGTTTTATGCAATATCCTAAGTTTTCAGTGTACTCCATGTTGCATAGCTATGAGATGCAATTGAAGGATATAAATTGAAAATCTCCAGTCTTGGAACTGTCAGGATAGGCTTTTATTCCATAAACACTGTGGGTTTGTGTGGGTGTGATCTCTTCTATTATTTCTAAGAGTGATTTTTGTTCAGTATTACACAAGTTGTTCTCTGAGTTCAGCATTTAAGGTAAAAAGGTATCAGCGGAAGGGACAGAGAACTACAAAACAGCAAGTCGCAAAGCTTCTCTCACCTCCTGGCTATTCTAATAGGGTGTATGAGAGATTGAGGTCACCCAGCGAGGTCTGAAGGTACCTATATTCCCTTGACACAGGCCGCGAGGGTAATACATCAGCCATTCATGCCATTCACAGCTTTATGTCCATCTTCTGCAGATATTGTGTGTTTTGAAAAAGTCTGAGGTCCCTGAAGTAAAAATCAATCCGTGAATTGTGCGCCGTCCCTTGTTTGAAGTCTATTGTGGCTTAATTCCCCAGCCAGGTAACACAAGAATGCCCCCTTTCTTCTGGGCATAGTTGATCCACAATATTGGCTACTGGTCCTTAATTCCTCTCTATGCAAGGTAACTCTCTAGCTCCAAGTCATTCAGACTTCTTTCTCTCCATCTTGAAAGGACGGCCTGTGTTGTGAAACGAAAAGGATTCAATAGATGTGAATGATTTATTCAAGGGAAAGCATCAAGACTTTGGTATGAGAAGCAAAGCGCTATTCTTTCTTGAAGGACACACGTTCGTTTGCAGCAGCACAATGGGAGCATATTCTATGCCAGTTTCAATCTGTTCCCGTTTTTTCCCCTTCATCTTTTTTCACATACAAATGAATTGATAAGAGGCAGTTTTAGCAGAGAAAAGTTTTGCTCAAGAAATTTTATGCAACAAGTCAAATTAGATTGGCCAAAATTTCATTACCGTCACACAATGGAGTTATTTTCTGTTCCCAGGGTTATTCAAACTATACCTGAGCAAGCTGACAATTGTAAAGCGTGTTTTCATGCTTGAAGTGTCAGAGGGAGCTGTCGGCTCTGCCGTAGGTTAAGGCTGCAATGGACACGTTTCCATTTTTGCTCTTGTGCTTTTTCATAATTAAGGTGAAATATATTTTTTATGTCTGTTCATTTATGACCGTTCTTCACAATTCAAGCATATCAAGGGATATTCATTACTTTTTGTGAATGCATTTACATAGCATGTCGACGTTTCATCTCACCTCATCTTTAATCTTCTGCGCTCTCTTGAAAAGCCCATTTTGCGGGTCGGTTTCTTTCGCTTTGACCTTCTGGCGTAAATTGTTTGGCTTGGGTTGTTCACACTTTGAGATGCCCTGGGAGTAACACTGCAATCAGGATTTTCTACACTTTTTGGCATCCGATAACTGATCAACAGTTTCATTCTTCCTTATGACCTTTTGGCAACATGATGACTTGTGCATGTTAACAGCAAGAAAAAAAAAACTTGTTGGGTTAACTGTTCAGATAATTAAATTATACAGGCTTTTGAAATGCTCCACATGTTCAACTTCAAAGTGTTCAACTCCAAATACAGCTTTTTACCTCTACTTAAAATGTCCAATAAAAACACCTCACAGTCTTCACCATCTTGTAAAGATCACTTTTCATTGGGATCTGTTGGAAGTTGGAAGTCTAATGTACCACAAGGGTACTAAATAATACTACTCCAAAGTAGTAATATGCACCTTTTAGGAGTAAATAAGGTACAGTGATATCCCTTTAACGGCACTGCCTCAGTATCAAGTTGTACTACCTGTAAAGCAGGGGTTCTGAACTTTTAGGATTACTAGGAAGTTACAGACAGGTGAGTTTAATCAAGGTCAAAACTTGGCAGGAAAGTGGACATTGATGGCCAGAGATGAAAACCCCTGGTTTCAGATATAATTTTGAGGTTTTTTCCCCCTTGGAGCAAGAACCTCCAAAATGGGGCGGGGTCTCATCACGCAAAGACTTTTACCATTGGCTCTGGCTTCAGCCAATTGTTATTGACTTGCGTTTCAAAATAAAACTTTATAAATTAAAGACATTGCTTCTGTTTGTTTTAAAATAAAGCTAAATATGCTACATAAATAAATGTGCTCAGTGAGAGCAGAGCCCAAAGCTCGTGGCTAGTGGTGTTCGGACTGGATTTAGAACCTCTGCTTAATGATATAAACAGGAATCTCCCGCAAGCCATCACAGCGCAGCGCCGGGGAAAGGTTTTACTCTATCGCTTTGTTTTAAGAAACAGGGGCATCCCAGGACTTGAAATTTGCAGGGTAGGAGGGTGTAGTGACACTGAGTGTAACTGAAAAGGTCCCATTGTCTGGTTGGGGAGTTACGGAACAGCCCAGCGATTTTATATGGCATAATTTTATTAACTGTTTATCCACCACGCTATTCAGTGCCAATCCCACCGTGCAGTCAGTTTCACTGGTTAAGGTTAGGGTCAGGTGTGGGGCGGAGTTTGCGCTGAAGTGGATTGGGAGAAAAATTTGTGCATGCGTGTCACGTGCCTGTCTGTCAATAGGAGGAAGCCACGCCCTATTCTAGAGCTTCCACCCCGTTTTGGAGTTCCCGCCCCCATTTGGAGATCTCCAGGCTGCAGTTATACCCTTCTCCCACTCGCTGTGGTGGAGCAGTTATAAAATATTGTTCTTGTAAATACGTTCCAGCTTTTTAGTAGTAAATATGCATGCAAATTACACCGAAGCACAACAGTTGCCGTACAGCGTTCAGGAATGCTCAAAAAGGGTGAAAACAATACATTTTGAAATTATTTCTTCTCATAAACTCAGAGATAAGTCCACTTCCAAAACAGAGATTCAAATATAATGTACTCACCCCCTTGTCATCCAAGATGTTCATGTCTTTCTTTCTTCAGTCGTAAAGAAATTATGTTTTTTTTTTAAGGAAAACCTTTCAGCATTTTTCTCCATATAATGAACTGATATGGTGCCCCGATTTTGAACTTCCAAAATGCAGTTTAAATGCGTCTTAAAACGATCCCAAATGCGGTTGTAAACGATCCTAAAAAGAAGGGTCTTATCTAGCGTAACGATTGGTTATTTTCATAAAAATAATACAATTTATATACTTTTTAAATGTCAAATGCTTGTCTTGTCTTACTCTCCCTGAACTGTGTATTCTGACTCAAAACAGTTAGGGTATGTTGAAAAACTCCAATCGTATTTTCTCCCTCAACTTCAGAAATCATTTCAGAATCATCCTACATCGCTAGAGAAATACAGACACAGTCTTTGCAAAGTGAACATGCAAAGAGGATCAAACACCCTTAACAAAAAAAGGTAAAACAGCGATATAGGACGATTTTGAAGTTGAGGGAGAACATGAGATGGGAGTTTTCCGACATACCCTAACTGTCATGAACCGTCCAGAAAAAACAGTCCAGGCAGAGTAAGACAAGATGAGCATTTGACATTTAAAAAGTATATAAACTGTATTATTTTTTTATGAAAATAACAGATCGTTATGCTAGATAAGACCCTTCTTTCTAGGCTGGGATCGTTTACAACCGCATTTGGGATCGTTTGAACCACATTTAAACTGCATTTTGGAAGTTCAAAATCGGTAATTCAAATAATTAAATGCACCTGAATGAGCTAATCAAGTTCTTCAGGATTACTTGAAACTTCTGGGCTAGTGTGCTAAACTCAGCAGAACATTGGCCCTCCAGGAACAGGACAATCCTGAGTTATGGGCACATTTGGAATATAAAATCTCTTAAAACATTACTAACAATGTCTATCATTGTATACACATAAGTAATAGAATTATTTTTTGCCTCTGAAAGTAATGGTTATTTTAACCACAAAAAAATGGAAAATGCTTACATTTTTAAATATGAAAACAGCTTTGTTTAGATAGTTTTCAAAAATAGTAACTCCTGATTTTAAGTTGGATTTTCATTGTCTGGTACTGAGACAAAAGTGAAACAGTCTATTTATGAAAAGCATTTTAAAAGTAGCAAACATAAATATAAGCATGGTGAATGCTTCCATTTTCAATTGTAATGTGATGTTTATATAACAAAATACAAAAGTTAATACCCATTATACACCCATATATTGTATCTCAAGACCTTTTATACAGTTTCTCCTGATATGATGCGATGCTATCAGTTTGATGCATTACACTTTATTTCGCTGTTCGGTTGTTCTCTTTTGCTCTGAGCAGACCCTGCTTCTTTAGAACAGAAATAGTTCCGTCAGGGGTTAAGCTGTAGAGAGCACTCCAAAGATCATTATTCGAGTCCTCATTGAGCACACCTGCTGGCATTAAACTAATCACTGCCGTAATGATGGGTTCAATTGAACCTCCAAACTCACCTCGAATCACTCAGGAAATAGAGCCCATTCTGATGTTTTCTACCGCCAAACAAGGGAGACAAAAGCCGCTGCTCTTAATTCGCAGGTAAGCCTTTCACCGGTGTTGCTACAGCCTGCATTTAACTGACGGAGTGACTCAAGCTTCTGCCAGGGCTCATTTTTGGCTATATAATGGTGTCTGAAGATCCCTCCGAGTCCATTGTGACGAACGGGGGTACGTTATGATCATTTAGAGAAAAAAACGGAAATGTCCCAGAGGGCTTTAATCTTTCTTCATTATTTCCCCATTATGGATAAATGCTCTCTGAGGGCCTCTTTCTGGTTATAAATGAAACACTTTGACTCCTTCTCCATCCCTCGTTCTCCCGCCTGCACACCTTTCACCCTTCGCTTTCATCTTTTACTTTGGGATATCTCAGAGAATGAGGCGGCCGTGTGTATTCCACTTGCAGATAGAAGGATAATTAAGTTGATAAACAGGGGTTGAATGGAGTTAAGTGTTGAGGGAGTGGGGAGAAGCTCTCTTCTCTATTACCGATGCTGTATTACCACATATGCATTGAACCTGATATGTGAGTCACCCAATGTCATTTGATGATGGTACCTGTCAGAAAACAAGATCATATGGATCAACAAACCAGCTATTTGAAGGGGTGGCATTGAAATGACCTCATAGGCTTTAATGAAACTTCTATTTTTTTTTTCACAAAACTGCCACTGTTTTCTATCATGCATAAAATATGTATTCATGGATATGGCATAATAGTCTACTTTTACTCTATGCTTGGTAAATATAACTATGATGAAGTTTTAGAATAATATTTACTAATGAAGATCTGAAACTAGTAAAATAGCGTGTTGCATTTTAAGATTAGCCTATTCCCAGCAGGCACCAGACGTCAATACAACCTCAGGTTGATGATGGACCCCAAAATCAGACAGATGTTGCATTTCAGTTGAGAATGAAATCGGGTCGACGTCAGTATTGGATGTCAATTTGATGTTGACTTAACATTGGATTTTGGTTACACAACCTAAAAACAACAAAATGTCAGTGTCAGCTTTCGTCGGTATTGGACATCAATTTAACGTTGATGTTAGACGTTAAATTTACATTGAATTTTGGTCACCCGACATTGCAACTAAAATTGACATGTGCCTGCTGGGTTATAGCATGCGTTTATGGTACCGTATTGACGCAGAACCTAATTTACCAAGTATGACATGTTCCTGGATCAACATGTTTGTTGACCCTGGAACAACATTGTGATTAACCAATCAGATTTGAAAAGAAAAACAGTTTATAGTTTAGGCTTACAATCAGTGTTTGGTGCTTGTACATCAGTGTCATTCATCTATGATTTCCTCTGATTTTAGGGATTACTCATGGGTAAGGTTAGATTTAGGTGTACGGATGTGGTCAAGATTACATTTTTGGATTAAAATGTTGTTCCAGGGTCAACAAAATATGTTGACCCAGGAACACATCTAACTCAGCAAAATTAGGACGTGCCCGTATTGATACGTTTACATAGTTTGATGCATTACTTGCTAGTACTTTACATTTTTATATTTAATTTTATTTAATGTTTCATGTTTCAGTGTGTGAGTAACAATAAAAGTATTTAGGTGAACTAGCAATGCTTTTTAATTATAAATTATGGGTGGGCGATCTGACAGTTCTGTATCTGTATCGTGATCAATGCTGAAAATGTCCACAGTCTTCTTTTTGGATGCATCATAAAGATTGTGACCAAAAATGTCCTAATTATGTTTATATGTAAACATAGCTGTGCCTCTTTCAGTTGTCAGGACTAAGTTATTTTCATATTAGAGAAATATGTCTTCTACAGATGCCATTGTAAAGTACATTTTTCTCTCTTTTTGTCGTCAGGTATTTCCGTTCAGTTCAATACTTAAGAGCTAGGAAGAGCAGGAAGAACAATTAATAAGTCCCTTTGCCAGGTTCTTCAAGTTCATTGAAATACAGCTTTCTGAAGTTATGCTATCTATATCTCAATACTGTTTTCTGCCATTCTCTTTTTTGGTAGATGAGAAATGGACAAAGCATTCCATTCATTTCTGTTCTCATGATGACTGATTGCAAAAGGCTTCCTTACACGTTCTGCTGAGATGATAGTGTATTTCACATATCTTGATGGAACTTTTCTTCTGTGCACTTGCACATTTTTGTCCATGGGGGCAACTGGATGGTGTAATGTGATAAATCCACAGTGGAAGCTGTTTGAGCATTTGCAGTTATATACCTGACCACATTTAATACACTGCTTTAATAGTTTCTCCATTCCATGGTCTTTTGAAAACGTTTTGGTTTTGGGTTTTGGTTGTAGAGATGGCATGCAAGTTGTACAATTTACAATGTCACCCAAAAATTAAAATTCCATCATTAATTGCTCACCCTCATGTCGTTCCAAATCTGTAAGACCTTCGTTCATCTTCAGAACACAAATTAAGATATTTTTGATGAAGTTTGAGAGCTTTTTGACCTTTCATAGACAGCAAAGCAACTGACACATTTAAGGCCCAGAAAGGCAGTAAGGACATTGTTTAAATAGTCCATGTGACATCAGTGGTTCAACCCTAATGTTATGAAGCTGCGAGAATACTTTGTGCGCAAAGAAAACAAAAATAATGACTTTATTCGACAATTTCTTCTCCTCCGTGTGTCTTTGATGTTCGTTCACGAAAGTATCACGCATGATCTCTTTTACTCTTTTCATTCATTGTCTGTATATTCTGGTTCGAATAAGTAGTGCTGGGCAAAAATGCCAAGTCATCCTGTCTGTCGAAATTTTCAGACATGTTTACAAAGATTGTTTCATGTAGGGATCCACCGAAATGAAAATTCTGGATGCCCTTGGTCAAAAAACAAAACCGAAAATGCTTTTTTAACTCAATGTTTTTTTACAAGCCAATAAAATAACCACACATTTATAGAAAGTAAAACAATAAAATTGGACAGAAAATATGTGATGCGATCTAGGAAAACCCAACATGTGTTAAAGATATACCTTTTTATGTTTTGATATCATATTCCAAAACTCTTTGGACTTATTTTGTCCATAGCTTGAACGTAACAAAAGTTATGGCTATTTTTTTAAGTGAAAAACGGTTTAAAGTGAGACGGCTTTCACTTCATGGGTTTAAAGAGAGCTGTCAGCAGCGATATACTGTGTCATTACACAAACAGACTAACATTACCCTGAAGAGGACAGTTTTACATTGTTTATCATGGGCATAGTCTCTGAACCTTTGATCACTCCTTGTATGTTCAGGTAGCACAAATAGTGTACCCTGTAGTTTACATTTAGAAAAGTGAGCGCAGCGCAACTGTTCACACACTGTGCATATAACAGACTGTCATCGGACTCCTCCTCTTTAGTAACTTCATTATCCAATCCTTCATCTCTGGATGTGAAATAGTCCATTAGCAGTTCGACATGTTCCTGGATCAACATCAGATTTGAAAAAACAGTTTATAGTTTTTGTGAAGTTTAGGCTTACAATCAGTGTTTGGTGCTTGTACATCAGTTTCATTCATCTATCATTTCCTCTGATTTTAGGGATTACTCATGTGTAAGGTTAAGTTTAGGTGTAGGGATGTGGTCAAAATAAAATTTTTGGATTAAAATGTTGTTCCTGGGTCAACAAAATATGTTGACCCAGGAACACATCGAACTCAGCAAAATCTAGTCCATTATAACATTTTTTTTTTTAGGGCACTGACATCACCAAGATTGAGCAGACTGAGACGAGTAAGATCGTTTAAGTGAGCAGCTATGTCAGACTGCGTCGTTCTCCTGCGCTCTGCATTCTCAAGATATTAAAAATAATTCCATGGTTTACAAAAGACTGACGGGGAATGTGCATTGATACACCTTTATTAAATATGTTATGTGTTTATTTTGATTGGTTAACTGTTTTTGTGGTGTTAAGAGAAAGCACCTCAGCAGCAGGTTCTTAACATAAGAGAAAGATTTTTCTGCACTAAACAAGTGAATTTTACCAAGATATGTTCAGAGATGACAGACAAGATGTTATAGAATAATTGTTTAAAGAAAACCCCACACACGGGGTAAAATGCTCACCAACGTGGGCTAAAAGACACACAGTATTGATACAAATACTTTAGCTAGAATAATGTTTTTTTATAATGTTAAAAAGGTTGATACGCGTTTAAAACAATCACTTTAGCAAGGTTTGTACTATTTTTTGCTTATTTTGATATTTTTGTTCAATGAATATGAACTGTCATTAAAATACACTAATATAATGTTAAAATGTTAATATAAAACATATTTTAAAATACAAAAACAAAATCATTTTAAAATGTAAAGATTCTGAAAGCATTGAAAGATCCTATAATAATTTAATATAGATTTACAGTCATAACAACAAATGATATTTTATTACATGATATGATTTATAGCATGTTTTTAAATATGATGGTTTCATTCTAAACATGGTGATTATCTCTAAGATGGACACCCAACATAATATATGATATTTACCATCTGAATCTAACAATGTCATGTCAACAAATGGAAATGTCAGCCATCTATTAATTATCATGTTAATTATTGTGCTTTTTAGCCCCAACAACAGGGACGCTTTTTACCACAAATACCATACTTTTACATATTCTTTCGTTTTTAAAAACTGCTACCTTAATTATCTTAAACAAAACTGAAAATCATTAAGAAGACCTTTGTCTCAAAATATATTGAATCATTTTAGCGATTCGTAACATTTTTAAAACATCAAATATTAGATCAATTAAGCACAGAATCAACTTTGAGCTGCTGCCCGCGATCACGTCAAGGATCAGTCAATTTTACAAAAATTTAAAAGCGCTATGCCAAGTTTTTCTACCATCTAGTGGTTTAGAGGAAATAATCTCAAATACGCGCTGAACACTGGCGGGCGGTGCGGGGCGCCATTTTATATTTCAACTCATATTTTCAAAACCACTGATGTCATATGGACTACTTTAACAATATTCTTACTACCTTTCTGGGCCTTGAACGTTTCGGTTGCCTTGCTGTCTTTGCAGGGTCAGAAAGCTCTCAAATTTCATTAAAAAAAAAAAGTAATTTCAAATTTCATAAAAAAAAAAATTCCGAAGATAAACGAAGGTCTTACGCATTTAGAACAACATGAGGGTGAGTAAATAAATGGCAGAATTTTCATTTTTGTGTCCTATCCCTTTAACTTTTTATATATAGCATTCTACATATACTAAACTAGTGGTAACAAGGGGGTCACCAAAAATTTGAGCGTAAACCACTTAAGTTTTACAAACTTAAGTTTTGAGTTTTTATGGCTGTCATAATGTGCTTAAGATATTAATGAGTTGTGTTAATATCAGCTACAGTGTCAACTAGATAATATTTTTGCAATTTTGTTTAGTACACTGCTATTATAAAGACAATTAAATTTAGCCCTTATATTATCAAAGTTTTTATTCACCTTTTTCTTTAACACGGAAGTAAGCCTATGGATGAGACTTCTGTTTCATTAGCTGCTAGGGAAATGACGAGAAGAATAACAACGTGCAGTAAATGGTAAAACTGTAAACCAGTGTGTTTATAATTAAGATAATACATTAAAATAATATGGAGACACACCAATTTGCAATATCAAGCAGCAAAACAAACTGTTTTGTACAGCTAAAAATAGCTGGGCGCAGATGAGATTGAAAGCCAGACCCATAAAATTGACAAATGGCCGTGCCCACTTGTACGGGAAGAAAAATGTGGATATTTTTCTCATATAAAATATTTTTTAGAAAGTTGGATGCAAAGAAATCATCACATTTGAGGTCCTTGGCATCAAAAAGTTTAAAAGCAAATTGATATTGTTGAACTAGTTGTGAAAGTGAAGTTGTGCTTGTAAAGACATGAATGAGTTGTTGTCAGAGTTCACACTCGAGGCCAACAACCTGAATAGCAGAGCAATTCTTTGTAGTGCTTTAGTCGTTTTCAACGGTAACATCAACAGAAGTGTAAAGGTGCTATAGTTTAGTGACTGAGGTGTTTTTATAGAGGTTCAGAATGTGTCTGGGAATTTTTTGTGTGGCTCAGCAATAGTATCTTGCTCATTCTAGCAACGGCAGATCCGCTGTTGTGTATTTATCCGGCGAGACCACAGCCGTGCCAATCAATCCCAAGAAAAGCCCAATGAAATCCTCTCTTTTTATCCTTGAAAAACTGCATAATGAAGAACAAATCAAACCCGGCTCATCTGGAAAAAAGAAAATCTGAATAACACTGGGAGATAAAAATAAAGCAAAGAAATTATTAAAACAGAATGACATGAAGTGAGTCTAGGATGTCAGAGAGAGAGCAACCGAGAGAAAAGGAAAGAGAAAAAAACAGTTCTTTGGATTAAGCACGCATTGGGAAAAAAAAAGAAGAATCTAAATTCTCGGGTCCTAATCTCTTGCTCGAAGCGGCGCTCTGTTAAGCCCTGGTTTGGGATGACAGGTCCCCCACCTGGACAAGCTTGGACAATGTCTCTGCAATGTCTCGTTTCTGCAGGAACAGTACGCCACAGACGGCTAATCACGTCCGGAACCAAAGGCACCTGCCCTATCTGCCTCTACATTTGGTGAGGAATCTTTAAAGAGGCTAAACCTCACTTTCATGCTTGTCTTTTATTCACGGTAAGTGCTTATCGAAACCGAGCTGTTGCCACTGCCCCGTGTTCCCTCCCACAAGCTCGGAGAATGCTTGACGTAAGTACAGCCAATCTGGGTAAATACGAATCTCTCCTTACTGTCACTGTTGGCATATTATGTCCCTGAGGGAACATTCTTTTCATAATATCATAAGCTGCTTAGCGGTGTGCTTCTATTTAAGGCATACATATTAATAGCTATAAGGAAATCATATTTGAACTGTTCCCTGCAATCAATGTCTTTAGGATTGCTGTTATACTTTGTATAAGAAGGTGCTAATAACTTGGAGGCTCTTAGACTGGGCGATCTAATCCCTTTGTACGATAAAGACTCGCCACGCCAAGACCGGTTGCCAGATCGTGGACAAGGTGCTTCACAGGGTTAGTTCTTAACGTCGTACTCCAGCTCCACGTTCACCCGTTCTTTTTTTTCTTTTTTATCTGCCATTTTTCCCCTTTTACTTCCCAGAAACCCGGCAACATGCTGAAGGACCAGCAGTAAATGTGCCCGTTGAGTGCCTCGGACAGTGAATGATGACCGATGTGAATACCAGGATTTCTCCCATTGTGTTATACTCACAAAGAGCTTGTTTTTTTTTGTATTCTGTCTCGAACTAAATATTATATTTGTAAGATAGCAAGCTACATAAAAAGACAAATACAGAGTTTGCAAAGCAACATTAACAAACCGAGACTCAGTAGAAACGTATTGGTTTGTATAAGTATTCCCTAATGGCGTCCAAGTGGATTTGACTTAAAATCATTAAAAATACAATTTAATATTTTTTTTTAATAATTACATTTTCATAATAGAAATAATAATTTTTTTTTAATTTTTAAAGTTTTTTTTTTTTTTATGGACAGGACAGTACAGAGAATTGACAAAGCAAAGTAGAAGATAGAAGTGGATGGGAAAGGGGGTTGAATTTAAATTCTCTGGCGCACAACTGCCTCCAATGTTGTAATATTTTATTAATATTTCTTAGAAAAAAATGTTTTAACAATTTTGCCTCACTTGGCAGTTTTTAAAAAAATTAGGGTCATGTGGTGCAACCAACATACAGAAACATGCAAAAAAAAGAAAAAGAATTATAAATAAATGGTAACATTTCATAATAAGCTTCCATTAGTTAACATGAACTAAGAATGAACAATACTTTGCATTTATTAATCTTAGTTTATTTCAGCATTTACCAGTGCAGTATTAAAATCAAAAGTTGTTAAGCTTGTTAACATTAGTTAATGCACTGTGAATTAACATGAATTAACAATGAACATTAAGAAAGACTAATAAATACTGTAATAAATGTAATGGTCATTGTTTGTTCATGTTAGTTAATACATGGACTAAATAATGGAACCTTATTGTGAAATGTTACCAAATAAATTTAAGCAGTTTTTTAAAAGTCAATGTCATGTGGTGCAACCAACATACAGAAACATGCAAAAATGAAAAGAATAATAAACGGTAACACTTTACAATAAGGTTTATTAGTTAACATTTAACTAGTTTAGTTAACATGAACTAAGAATGAATAAATTCTTAGTTCTTAGTTAATGTTAATTTCAGCATTTACCAATGCAATATTAAAATTTCAAATATCAAAAGTTCAAATGTGCTTGTTAACATTAGTTAATGCACTGTGAATTAACATGAACTAACATTAAACAACAATATTTTCATGAACTGGCATTAACAAAGACTTAACAAAGATAATAAATACTGTAATTAATGTGATGTTCATTGTTTGTTCGTGTTAGTTAATACATGGACTAACTAATTATAACATCATTGTGAAATGTTATCAAATAAATGTAAGCAGTTTTTTTAAATCAAGGTCATGTGGTGCAACCAACATAAAGAAACATGCAGAAAAAGAAAAAACTATTATAATAGAGAGGATCTGTACATACCCTCATGACTGTGTTGTCAAGGTCAGTAATTCTCATAAGATATCAGATAATTTGACTTTCAGGCTGTCATGTGGTGCAACTCCCCTAAAACTTTGAATTGTTCATTAATGATTTTAGTAAAAATTACATTGGAAGAAATATATTTCAAGACTTTTTTTCCCCAAAAATGATTCAAATATGTACTCGCATATATTCAAGGTGTAAGGACTATATTATTTCTATACACTTGAGGGTTTTTACAGTCATTCAGTTTACACTTGTTGAAAAGTTTTTCAAAAGCATATGAAACCAACATTACACAAAGCGTACAGAGCATGATACAAAGTGCACAGAATAGATTTTCCCCCCCCAAAGACTGTTTCCTTTTCTTAATCATAGACACTGTTATACATTATCGATCTGCGTAACCTTGCTTCATAGTAGTAGTATTTCACATCGAGAACCGCTGTAATGTGAAGACTCACTCAAGACTAAACTGTGTGTATTTGCCCTGATGACTCGAGAGCTCTTTTTACCCGGCTTAATTATCTAAAAATGTCAGATATTGTTTACCAGTCATTCTTAATACAAAGACACAGAAATATTTGGATGTGCCCTCATTTCTAATTACGATGGGCTAATTGCTACAGTAATGCGCTCATTAATTAATGCTCCAGTGTCAGGGCCTGATCGCAGATTTTACAACATCCAGTCCTTTGGCATACATATCAGTGTTAGTTGCTGATATAATTTACATATTTTCTTTTTAACACCAGAATGACTTAATACAGAGGTAATGCTGGTAAAAGAACACATTTGCTTCTCCAGCATCTGAATCAAGGACACACGCTTAGTCATGTTTTATCTTCACAGATTTTTATTTTTTTTTTTCCAGTGTATAGAATGAATCTGAATATGAGATGAATACATTTTAATTCCAGCATCATATATTTCAGATCTTCAAACCCATGCCTTTTATTTGCATTTAACAGGCATGCGGTGTTTAGAAAATGAATGTTTTATATTCAGTCGCAACTGATTTTCTGCATAGGCCTCGACGATCAGCTAGATTTGAGGTTTTGTGGGTGGCCGTCGGACCGGATGGTTTGTAGTACGTCTGTGTCACTGCGCATGTCACCACTAGGAGGGGCTGGATCACAGTGTTAGGAGGCAGGACGCAGGCAGGAAGGAGTAGAAGCAGAGCAGGGGCATGGTTCTTTGAGCTTAGATGAGTGCCTCAATTGTGAGAGTATGTTCCTCTAAGCCTCTGGTTGACAGCAACACAGTACTCTTATTTAAAGCAATTTCAAACATGTCTTGTCTGACAAGTTTTAAATCCTACTTAACACCCCGTAACAGCCACGAGTTTACTGTCAGAATTAAAGAGGCGAATTCTCAGAGGGGGAGAAATTATCACTTTCATTTTGTTCTCCTCTGTTCTGCAGAAGGGACATGGCAGGGGATGTTTACCTAGGGATGAATACATTACTCCCCATTTGCAACACAATGCCTTTCAGTACCATGAAAGGCTGCTGAAAAGTTTACCTTATATTTTAATTGCTGCCATTACGGATGAGGGAATGAAAGGGAGGTTCAGTCGCAGCGGATGACAGCGTGTCGGGTCTTACGGGGCAAAGCAGATGTCTCTAGAGATCAAACCCAGAGGTCTACATGAGCTCTGTCGGTAATGGTAGTAAATGATGTGGAAGAATTGTATCCTTTTGCTCATTTAAAGGTATTTCTAACCTTTTTGTTTTCTTATGTATTGAAACAAATCCTTGAATCAAGCGCAAGGTATTTCCTACATTCTTTTTAGGGGGTAAGAATTACATTTGAATTATTTTTAGGAATTTATTAGTCCAAAAAAGTTTTGAAAACATATAAAATGGTAATTTCCTCATCCTCTTGTTGTTTCAAACCATCCTTTTTTCTGTACACTGTATACAAAAATAATTTTATCTTTTAAACAGTTTTTAAACAGTCATTTTCACAAATGCATAAATGTTAAAAATTATTTGTGAAAATTACTTGCAATTCTTGAAATCCTGTACCTTTTTATCTTTCCCCAGTGTGGGCCATAGGAAAAAAGGGGGTAAATGTAGTGCAAATCAATAATAACCAAATCTGTTTGTTTGTTAAAATACTTTAAGCACGGCAGAAGTAAGTTACAGTTTTCGAACAGCATGCGTTTGAGTAAGAATAGACATGTAATTTTCTCGTGTTAGTAGAATGTGTACATTCCGAGCTAGACACGCGTTCTACCAGAATTCCATAGAGTTATGTGCATTTTTATCTGCTTGGAGAAGTAAAAACAAATCACCAAATGTAACAATCTCCTCCCTGTCCTGGTTGCACTGGCATGTGAGGAGGTGCAGAGATAAGCGCCCCGGTACGTGTCGGTGCTGTGTGAAAGACACTCGTTATCTGTTCCTAGCGTGGACTCCTGCTTAGTCTAGGCAGCCACAGAAATATGTTGGGGAAATCTGATATGAGAAATCAGCCCATCTGAGCATCAGTGCGAGCGCATGCCTTGCAGGCCGATGTTTACTTTGCCCTGGTCCTGTGTTCTTGAAGGAAATATGTCAATAGCCAATGCTCCGACTGGATCCGGCACACTGGCGGGAGTTTCCTTAGTGACCTCATAGAGATGAGACGACTCATAGCTGTGCTGAAAGGGCATTTAGTGGAATGTAGCTGTTCGGTGATAAAAGGCAAACAAACTCTGTGCTATTCTATTCAATCTGAATGTTGATAAAAATGTTTTTGTTTTGTTCATTCAGTAGTTGCAATAATACAGTGAATAGTGTAGTAGTGGAATTCACTGTGAATAACTCTTAACAATATAGCTATATCAGGTTTGATACAAGTAACAGTCAATTTAAAATCAGTGATCTCACGGCAAACCAAGATTGATGTGGAATACAAGGAGTTTCATTGTCACAACAAATCCATTTAAACACTAACTGAGGTCACTTGTAAGACTGGGACAAAACAACATTGAACCCACATTATACAGTTTGCGTTTTAATAGCTTTGAAGAACAGACAAAATGTGTTATTGTGCAAGATTGTACCTTTTAAAATATCTAACTTACACTGAAAAAAAAACACATTTGTTTTGCTTAAAGTGATGTTCACCCAAAAATTAAAATTCTGTCATGTAAAGGAGAAGTCCACTTCCAGAACAAAAATGGACAGATAATGTACTCGCCCCTTGTCATCCAAGATGTTCATGTCTTTCTTTCTTCAGCCATAAAGAAATTATGTTTTTTAAGGGAAACATTTCAGGATTTTTCTCCATATAATGGACTGCTATGGTGCCCCGATATTGAACTTCCAAAATGCTGTTTAAATATGGCTTCAAGTGATCCCAAATGTTGTTGTAAATGATCCCAGCCGAGGAAGAAGGGTCTTATCTAGCGAAACGATCGGTTATTTTCATAAAAAAATAATACAATTTATATACTTTTCAATGTCAAACGCTTGTCTTGTCCCACTCTACCTAAACTGTTTTTTTTTTTTTTTTCCAGTTCATGACAGTTAGGGTATGTCGAAAAACTCACATCTCATGTTCTCCCTCAACTTCAAAATCGTCCTATATCGCTGTTTTACCTTTTTTGTTGAGGGTGTTTGATCTTTTTTGCATGGTCACTTTGCAAAGATTGGGTCAGTACTTCTGCAGCGATGTAGGATGATTTTGAAATGATTTTTGAAGTTGAGGGAGAAAATACGATTGGAGTTTTTCAACATACCCTAACTGCCTTGAACCAGAATACACAGAGTTCAGGGAGAGCGAGACAAGATGAGCGTTTGAGATTAAAAAGTATTTAAAATGTTTTTTTTATTTTTTTTATTTTTTATGAAAATAACCAATCTTTTTGCTAGATAAGACCCATTTTTCTCGGCTGGGATCGTTTACAACTGCATTTGGGATCGTTTGAAGCTGCATTTAAACTGCTTTTTGGAAGTTCAAAATCGGGGCACCATATTAGTTCATTATATGGAGAAAAATCATGAACTGCGTAACTCAGAAAACATAATTTATTTACGGCTGAAGAAAAAAAGACATTAACATCTCTGATGACAAGGGGGTGAGTACATTATCTGTAAATTTTTGTTCTGGAAGTGGACTTTTCCTTTAATTACTCACCCTCATGTCGTTCTAAACCCATAAGACCTTCATTCATCTTCAAAACATAAATTATGATATTATTGATGAAATCCAAGAGCTGTCTGAACCTCTATAGACAGCAACGCAACTAAAATGTTCAAAGCCCAGGAAAAAAAAAGTTACAATTATGACATTAGTGGTTCAACCGTAATTTTATGAAGCTATGAGAATACTTTTTGTGTTCAAAGAAAATTAAAAGAATTACTTTATTCAACAGTTTCTTCTTTTCAATGTCAGTGTTCGCCATGCATGCATGTGAGCTGGCTTCTGACATAGAAGCCGAATGTGCTGTGCCTTTTGTGAATTTGCATCAAAGACTGACTCAGAAGAAATTGTTGAATAAAGTCGTTATTTTAGGTTTCTACGCACACAAAAAGTATTCTTGTAGATTTATAACATTACAGTTGAACCACTGATGTCATATGGGCTATTTTATTGATGTCCTTACTACCTTTTTGTGCCTTGAATGTGTCAGTTGCATTGTTGTCTAGGCAGGGTCAGAAAGCTCTCAGATTTCATCCAAAATATCTTAATTTGTGTTCCGAAGATGAACGAAGGTCTTACGGGTTTGGAACAACATGAGGGTGAGTAATTAATGACAGAATTTTCATTTTTGGGTGAACTTTCCCTTTAAGTATTGCGATAATGGGATAATATTTTGGTGCCTGTATGTGGTATAGTTTATAACTCTAGCTCCCGGTTTCACAGACAAGGCCTTAAGCCTAGTGCCAGACTAAAATGTAAATCTGAGCTGTTTCATCTGCAAGAAACTTGCACTGATTGATCTTAAAATACATCAATCACCTTGTTTTGTCTCAACATGCACACCAGTAATGTTTTATAAGGGCAAGTTTATAAAAATTACTTAAATGTCCTAATTGAACTATGGCATAATCCTGGTTTCTCTAAGATCTGTCTGTGAAACCTGTCACACCCTTGTGGACTGTTTATGTTGGTTTCTCCCTCTTGTGCCCATATTTGGTTGTTCCTGTTTCCTGTCCTCGTTTAATCAACATTAGGTTTTCTTGTATCACCTGTGCCTTAATTAAGTTCATTGTTATCACCTGTCTTTATAAGTATGCGTGTTTTTTACCTTCCTACTGTGGATTTACCTGTTTTGGATTCCTCCTGTGGATTTTATTAAAGACTTTATTTTTGCCCCTCGTCTTCGTTCGCCCCTTCCTCACACGATATGTGACAAAACCAAGCCTAGATTTCATTAACTGACAGTTTCAATAGATCTCATCTGAATCATTTAATCTGATATCTACCTTAAACTGATAATCGTTACTATAATAATAAAAAAGTGCAATAGATGGTTATATGATGACTTAAATGGAAACAACCTAAAATGAATATTGTCATTTACTTTAATGTAGTTTAAATGGAGTTCTCTGGAACACAAAAGATCATTTGAACAGTTTTGGTAACCAAATAGTTTTATTTACTCTTGACTTTGACTTCTAATGTATCCGTGTTTCTCAAAATATCTACCATACACGGAAGAAAAACTCTTATGGGATTGGAGTAAATGACAATTTTCATTGTTGGGTAAACTGTCTCTTTCAAGTTTCAACTGTCTCTGTCTCTTTCTGGATTTTCCATCAATTACAGGTAATTAACAAATGTGATAAAGCGTTTCGACACACACACACAAATGATATGGAATTTATGTCATGTTAAATCTCATTTTTTAGTTGTAAATTAGGGTTACTAATAAAGCATTACTTCATTTTTTGCTGTAGCATTTGTATTTTTTTTAAGGGGACATGGGATGCAAAATTCACTTTTACATGGTGTTTGCATATAAATGTGTTGTAGCAGTGTGTGGACACGATAAATATTCATGCCCTTCTTTTTTAATCTCCCAAAAACCTAATACTCTCAATTATCAAGCCGTTTTGATTTTCTGAGCAGTATGACATCATACTGCTCAAGCCCCGCCTACGACCACTGACAGACTGTCCTGTATTAGCATATTTCCTCCCTCAGCCGGCTGTACGCTGTCCGTCATTTTCTCTGCGCTCGAGCAGCTGTAGGCAATGCAAGTGTTTTGTAGTTTGAACATAAGAGTCTTCATTTTCTCCCGACATCACAGCTACTGAGGATGCAGAGGATTATTTTGGTTTTTGCTGGTAACGCACCACCGAATACATGAAAAACAGAAGAGGGGGTGGAGTGAGCAGTAGCTCATTATCATTTAAAGAGACATGCGCCGGAACGAGTGTGTGAACATAGCTGTTTTTGACAAGGTAAAAAAGGTGTTGTTTTACACGACCATTGAGGAATTTTAAGCAAAGCACGTTGGAGATATTTCGTAAAGAATCATACCAACTTGTGGAAAATGGGCATCCGATGTCCTGTTTAAAAAGTGCTGCAATTTTACAGTGTAAAATTTACAATGAAAACACATAAGCAAGTTTTACCTTCTAGCTACTTTTTAAACCTACAATAGCTTAAAACATACAGCTTTACTGCAGCTGAAAGGGAATTTTAACTGACCAAAGTAACACAGGAGGCCTTAAAGGAAAGTTCAACCAAAAATAAAAACATTCATTATTTACTCACCCTCATCTATGACTCTGGCTCTTCTGCGGAATCCAAAAGAAGCTCTTTTAAAGAATGTTGATAGTTGCACTTGGAATAAAGATGACAAACAGAGCATATTGCTAAGAAACTGTGAATAGCAAAGAATCCAGAAGCTACTCTCTTGTCTCTGTACTTTTGTATGTGGTGTTATTTAATAAACACCATAGTGCAAAAATCTGAATGGCTCTTTTTTCATACAGTTTGACTTCTTTTCCTGTCAGTGACAAACAGACGTCGGACACCTCAAGTTACCTAGTGCTTTGTCTCCTGGAATAACCTTATAACTGCTTTTTTTAAAAGTGCCACCTAATGTCAGAGAGTAAATCTGTATTTTCATTCAGTCTTCCGTTTTTTTACGCATTGATCGGAGCAGACAAATCGCATGTGTCAACGGACCGAATTTTTGAGTCGACCATTCGCGAACAGGCCTTCAGCATGTCTCTTTTTATGGAACAAGCAAACCCGTGTTACAGTCACCCCGGGTCTCTACTACAGTCAGTTTCTCACCTGTCAAAACAAACCGTATCTTGTGTGTGTCTGTTACACTTGTGTGCTAGAGATGTGTGCTGTTTATTCTGCGTCTGAGGGAGCCAGAGAGAGATACAGCAGTTTTGATTACTGCTTTGCTACTTTTATGGAGGTCCGAAAGGCCATGTCCTCACAGTGGGAAATCAGTAGCTCTGTAATTAGCCCTGTGGGGGAGCTCTGCTGTCTGCGGGCCCCTCACAGAGAGAGCGTTAGCCTTGCCGTTTTGCCCTGTTCCTACTCATCTCCAACACTCTCTCATTACACTCAGAACTGCAGCGAGTCCTTACACGGGGTCAAACACACAGTACAGCCATAGAGCACGCTGCCGCAAAGATCAACGTGCATTTTGCCTGAAAGAATGGACTCCGAAGCTGAATGCCATGATAGATGTGTGGTTTGTAGGTGAAGTGTGGTTTTGCTTAAAGTTAACCCCGATCCCGTTCTTTTATGTTGCTTTGAGATTTTAAAATGAGCTATTCACTGTGAGAATGACTTCAATTTGAAATAGAACATGTCTGTGAATAGTGCAAATACTTGACTAACTTGACTCGTGCCCTGGGCTTTTGAGCAGTGCACAGGCCGATAGAAAATGTCCTGTTTATATTGGATCCAACTGGGATTTTCAAGGTTGCTCGCAGTGGAGCCAAGTTGGAATTATTGGGATGTTAAAGCTTCAAATGTATTAACTACTGAAAATGACAGTTTGATGCCATCAGTGTTTTCAGACCTGGTGTTTGAGCAATCGAAACTGGTACGGTTCTTTTGACATAATTTGTCTTTGCTAAATTAGTTAAACAAAATGTGTTTGGAAAGGCTATTGTAATGACAAAAAAGAGAATATTATAGGGCTTCCGGATGACTGAAGAACACAGACTTGCATGTCCTTGACTAGATATCAAACTAAAATTTCTTCTGCACAAAAAGCTGTATGCATTTAATTTTTCAGTTTTTGTAAGGTACAAAAGCTTAATGTCACCCTGCATTTTATTCTTGGCCTTTTTGCTTTTAATTCAGAGGAAAGTAGTGACAGAGAAGGGAAACAGACCTGAACCCATGTCGCTTGTATAAGCACCACAGCTGAATGTGTGCATCTGCTATAAAGGTAAAAAACAAATTGTATCCAAGAGTAAAAAAAGAAAGAAAGATAGAATTCTAGAAAAAAGAATAATAATAATAAAATAATAAATTAAAAGGCATAGGTCAAATTCTTAGAGATATACTCTGTGTATTCATGTTGGCTTCATATGGTTTTGGAAAACTGTCTTATAGCTTTTTCAAATAAAGTGCACATTGAATTTTACAAAAATGCCAAGGTGTTTATCATTCAAATAAGATAGATAAAATAAAATAAAATGGTAACACTTTACATTAAGGTTTCATTAGGTAACATTAGTTAACTACTTTAGATAACATGAACAGAGAATGAACAATACCTCTACAGCAATTATTAATCTTAATATTAATAATTACAGGTTGTGTTTGTTAACATTAGTTAAACTGTGAACTAACATGAACTAACAATAAACAACTGTATTTTCATTAACTAACATTAACAAAGATTAATAAATACTATAAATGTATTGTTCACCGTTTGTTCATGTTAATACATAAGCTAATGTGAACTAATGGAACCTTATTGTAAAGTGTTACTTCTTTTTCAAATGAAGTGTGCATTAAATTGAAACAAAAATGCCATGGTGTTTTATGAAAAAATAAATAAAATAAAATGAAATCTGCAAGCAGCGTTGAAAGGGCCCTCGCACCCAGGCTCACCACCACCCGGTGGCTTTAGGAAAACAGCAAACGGTGAGCAAAATGCATTTAAAGTGGTAAATATAGAAGGAATATGTCAAAGTCATTTATATGTGCCAAACTTCCTGCTGCCAGCTGGTGACGCTATAACTGGACATTGGCATGTAGATGTCTTCAGGCAAGCACTTTTATAAAACATATGAAGTTTGGTGCAGATTGAACATGGAATGTTTGAATTAGTGCAAAGCATGACCTATCCTGTTGCCAACAGGTGGTGCTATCATTATAACTGGATATTGGCCTTTAGATGTCTTCAGGCCAGGACTCTTACCAAATATTTGAAGTTTGGTGCAGATTTGACACTACATGTTTAAGTTAGTGTAAAACAAGTGATTTCCTGTAGTCAGCAGGTGGTGCTTTGATTATAACAGAATATTGGCCTTTAGATGTATTCAGGCCAGGACTCTTATCGAATGTGTGGCACTATGGCTATGACTAAATATGGGCGTGTGTTCAGGACAGGACTCTTATTAAACATGTGAATTTTGGTGCAGATCAGTCATTGTATGTCTGAATTATAATAACTTCCTTTTTCATGGCGAAACTTCGAAGTTTGTCAGTCCGCCACAGACATGCTCTTCAACGAAAACTCAAGATCTTCGCAATTTAACATCACAACGGGCTTTAGATTACACTGACCAAATTCGGTGTTGATCTGTTTAAATCTCTAAGAGGAGTTTGTTTAAATACCATGCTTGAAAATGGCAAAAATGGCACAAAACTTGCAGAGAAAATTCAGACTTACTGTTGCGTTTCGGACTTTGCAGGGACTTTTTTTGTTGGTATTGTGTTACATGTGTCTATCGAATTGCGTACATGTATGTGAAACATAGCTCGAGGGTCACTTTGCTGAAATTTTATAGGTGGCGCAATCAAGCTATTTTGCCACACCCACTTCTGAAACCAATATCAAATGTAAATTTTCACCACTTTTGGCGTGTGTGCCAAGTTTCATGAGTTTTCGAGCATGTTTAGGCCCTCAAAAATTCATTTTGGAGAAGAACTAAAATGAACTAACAATGAACAACTGTATTTTTATTAACTAATGTTAACAAAGATTAATAAATACTGTGATGTATTGTTCATTGTTTGGACATGTTAGTTAATACATAACAATAAAAACATGTTTTTGCATGTATTTTTTAAGTTAAAGTATTATTATTAATACTGCTACTACTACATTTATTATATAGGAAATTATAGCATACAGGACTCAAATCCTCCTTTATTGTTAAATTATTACAATTGACAATGATTAAAAAAAAATTAATGAAACTTTTCACCACTATGATGTCCAGGCAGGTGTACCCAGACATTTTTCAACCAGATGACCAAAACGTACCTGTGGGAACTTTTCGCAAGACACGAAATATGCAGTACGTACATTTTGTGAAATATTCGATGTCAACTAAGTGGCGCTAAAAGAGTGTTTGTTTTTTCCGCCAGAACAGATGAAAGTATGTTTTATGTATTAGTTTTGTAAGTGTCACTGCAGTCCTGACTTGAAATGTCCATTGAGCTATAACGCTAATGCTCTGTGACGTTTTAAAGGGGTCATTGGATGCTAAGTTCACTTTTACATGTTGTTTGAACATTAATATGTGTTGGCAGTGTATGTACAAATCTACACTATAATGATAAAAATCCATGCAGTGGTTTTTAGGTAATCTGTAAAAACAATATTCCCTTTTTCAAATCGAGCCAGTCGTTGTTGCGTCACACAGACAGAGGCCGCTCCCACGATAGTTGATTGACATGAGCGTCTTACCTCAGATCAGCTGTAACAGTCCCACCTCCATTGTTCTGATGCCGGAGCAGGGATGTAAGTTAGACAAGAATTGATTGAGGTGTTGTGTTGCTGCTGTAATAATGAATGTAGTGGTCATCATTTACTCCCAACATCTGAGCCGCTGAAGATGCAGAGGATTACGTTTGTTTGTGAAGGGAATGCGCCTCCCGATCTACATATATCCATCTATGTTCGCACGAATCATTTGTGATCCAGCTTCACTTACAGCAGAAGTGAGTATAAGGGGTTTTTTTTATGAATCTTTGTGATCGCCTTTCCTAATAATGTGCTAGTGTAGCAAGTTTAGCGGCTAAACACGGCTAAATGCAGCTAAAGTAAACAGGCTCGTCACTCCACAGAGAGAAGAGAGGGGCGGGGTGAGCAGAGCTCATTTGCATTTAAAGCAGCCTTGACCAGAATAGGATGATCTTTGCAGAGCTGATTTTGACAAGGTAAAAAGGGTGTTGTTTTACACCCATTACCATTGAGAATTTTTAACCAATGTATATTATAGACTTTTCATTAGGACCCTAAAGAATCATATCAACTTGTGGAAAATGGGCATCTGATGACCCCTTTAAAATAACGTCCTATCTGCACTACACCTATATCTAACGAGAGTATAAACAAAAGCAAATGTGGTGTAAAAAGGCTAAAAAATGCTATCTTTCTGCCCATTCATTGATTCGTAAGTCATGTTTTTCACAGGATTCACACCCAAGGTTTCCGCATCCTAAGCTTGTTACGCCCAGTATTGTGCCCATTTTCAACCCCCTACCAAATTATTACCCCCTCTCATTGAAATCGCTATATGATTGCTTAATCATAACCCCACACCTACCAATACTAGGGGGGGTAGTAATCTGGTAGGGGCCAGAATTTGGCACAACACTGAAAAGCGAAACATATGGAGCCGTATTCATAACTGTGTACGAAAACGATTACAAGTGCTCGCTGTTTTAACGCTTTTAGCGTTCATTTCTGTTGGAAACTGCAGTGATATGTACTTATTGGTATGTATTTCGAAAAAGTTCTCACAGGTACGTTTTCATCATGACATCAGGCAGCATTTTTTAATTTATCCCCTGAAATTTTTAAAAGAAATCAACTTGTTCGGCATAGAGGTGGTTCAAGTTGATTTGCATTTTTATGTATTTTTCATATGTACTGTAGATCCAGACAAAAAAAAGAGCATCATGTCATTGACCTGCTAACACTAGGCCACAACTCAAACTAATACATCCCCCACTTTAATAGAGAATTTAAACCAAGTTGTTTATGTGTCATGGTTTTGCCTAAATTGTCTGTACATTATATGAAAAATGTGTCACCCAATATTAAGCAAATAATCAAAGGAATTGCTAAAAGCAACGGGAGCTTTTGGATTAATAGCATTATTTACAAAGCTATAGCTGGGTATTGCAAATGTGTCTAAGTTAGCAGCTACACATTTGTTCCTAGCGCAGTAATTGCCTTTTGAAGTGCGCTGCTTTCACCCATGTTGCCTGAAACAGAAAACTGATCAGAGAACAAATAATAGAGCTAAATGAAATGTGTCTTGTTGCCGTAAGTCTACCCTGAATGTCTGAGCCTTTCCAGTCAGCTTTGATGAGCTCTAATCTCGTCCTTTCTCTAATCCGTATTGGTATGCCTTGTGTAATGTCTGTGCATTTCAGTGTCAAAAGAAGAAAACCGGTGTGTGTTTCCTTGCTGTTTATTCACACGAGGGAAGAAGAAGCCTTCATACATTGTAGCCGTTTTCTGTTCTATAGTTTCCTTTTAAACACAGTGTGTAAAGCGTTGGACCACCAGTGTCCAAATGTACATTTGTCAAGACTTAAATTAGTGAAATCCTAATGTAAAAAAGATCATACCTTCAAACTCCCAGTGGAAAAACATTACACCAACATTAAAATCAAGATGATATTTTTTGAAGAAATTTGTCTTTCACCAAGACAAAGAGATGATTTCTGTTCTTCTTGCTTAAAATAATAGCTAAATAATATTTAAATATTTCTCAGTTTAAAAAAAAAAACTATAAAGCAAACTATTATTGACCAGTTAGAAATTATAGCTTTTTTAATTACTTGTAAGTTACCTGGTTCACAAAATGCATATCATATTATTTGAAATGTTTCGAAACAGCTGCGTCTATGTTGGCAGCCAGTTGTATCTTTAATTTTGTTGCTTTCTCGGCTCTGGGAGGTCTCGCTCCAGACCCAACAAAGGCAGACATTTGTTACCTTCCATTTTCCACATCAACAGCAACTTTGTCTGGTTTGTCATCCAAACACAGCTGTGCAATGTGTGGATGAGGGTATTTGGAGGCGAAATAAAGCTGATGGCATCCCGGGTAAATGAGGGAAGATTCACACGGAATAATGAAGGCCGGAGCTGTTTCTCTGTGGCTGATGTATATCTAAAAGGCTCAGTAAATACAGTTTCTGAACTGAAAGTCTTATCAGCAGATATACATATCCACTGCAACCGCTGGCCCCACATGAGGGCTGTCTATCTCCTCCATCACTTTTAGTCTTTACAAGTCTTCTTTTTACCATTCTTAGGCAGGGCTGAAACATGTTCCACCTCATCTGATGCTTTACCCTTTTCTCCTGTCTGAGCCCAAGTTTTTTTTTTTTTCTGTTTAGTTCGTTTTTACAAGGTTTTTCTCCCCAAAGTTCATGTAGTGTTTTTTTCCCATTTTATTTATGTTTTTGTAATTTATTTTTATTTATTTTATATAAGAAGAGTTAATTAGCAAAAACAGATAACTCTGTTTTTAACAATTTTTAAAAATCATGTTTTTTTCATTGTGCATTCCAATTAATCTCAAAATGCACTTGGGTTATTTTGATATAGAGTAAAAATAACTACTAAATGCAGTTAACTAACACAATAAAAGCATGATAACAATAAAAAAAACATGATTTTTTTTTTTTTAAATTGAGAAAAAAAACAAAAACAAAACAAAAAAAAAAAACAGTTATATAAACTCTTATATAACTCTTCATATATTTCTCAACAACTTTTCAAATCAGACCTCAGTTTCTCACTGCTCGTTTAATACTAATTTTTTCATACTATAAGTATGCGTATTTGTACATACATATAGTATTTTTGTATACTGTAAGTATGCATATTTGAACATGGGGATAATAGTAATTTGAGCTCTTGAACACAGGACTGCAAACTATAGTCTTCAAGTAAATTTCTTAAGTAGATTCCATTTGGGAAGAAAGTGTTTTTATTTTATTTTATTTTATTTTTAACATTTTAAAAAATGTTTGATATTTTTATATTTATTTTTAAATTAATATTAACTAAGATCAATTAAATGCTGTAGAAGTATTGTTTATTAGTTCTTAGTTAAAGTGGGGGTAATATTCATTAATTCATTCTTTCTTTCATTTATTTAGGAAAAATAAAAGTTAACTTATTGGGATTTTATTATTTAGTCATATATCCTTGGAAAAAAAGCAAAACGTTATTTATTTATTTATTTAAGAAATAAAAGTTAACCAATGGGATTGATTTATTTATGTGTTTATTTATCCTGGATAAAAATAAAAGCATGTTTTTTTTATATTTATTTATTTATTTATGCTTGAAAACAATAAAATATATTTTTACTTACTGTTGAATACTGTTATTGCAGTTTACGTATTCATCTATTCTGGAAAAAAAACAATATTTTTTTTATTTTGTAAAAAATAATAAAAGTGAACTAATTAGTTAAGAATTTTATTTGTCTAGCTATCCTTAAAAAGAATAAAAGTGTATTTATTTATTCATTGATTAATTCTCGAAAACAAAAGTTAACTAATTGGGATTTTATTATTTAGTCATTTAGTCATTAGTCATTTATTTATTTAGAAAATAAAAGTTAACCAATGGGATTTATTTATGTGTTTATTTATCCTAGATAAGAATAAAAGCAAATTATTTATTTATGTATTTATTCTTCAAAACATTAAAATCTATTCTGAAAAAAGAATAACTGAAAAATAAGTTAATATTTAGTTAATTATTTATTTTGGTTAACTAATAATAAATTGCTAACTATTTAGACTTTTTTATTTGTCTTGCTATCCTTAAAAAGAATAAAAGTGTATTTATTTATTCGTTCATTTATTCTGGAAACAAAAGTTAACTGGAATTTTATTATTTAGTCATATCGCGGGGGAAAAAAGCTTACTCTTTATTTATTTATTTAGTCTCATTCATTCATTCATTTAATTAATTTAGGAAAAAATAAAAGTTAACTAATTGTTAACTAATTTGATTTATTTTATTTATCTATCTGCCCTGGAAAAGAATAAAAGACAAAAAAGTAACCTTGTACTGCACTGTTCCTTACCTTAACGTTTCCATATTAGTTTGTACTTTCTTCCATCTGATAGTTCATGTTTCTATAGGTAAAGCATGTGTAGTTTCCTCAGGCCAGCTTATTAAATGATAAACTGTCTTCTGTTTCTGTCTTTGCCCTGCTTGTGATGTATGCTAGTAACATAGGAGCGGAGCAGTGGGGCTGTCTTAGTGTTTAATAGGCTGACTTTACAGCCCACTGGCCAGCTTTACCCTGCTGCCACAGAGCTAAAGCCAGAGTTAAAGATGACAAGGTCAAAGCCCGGCTGAGATGTTGACCTCACAGAGCCATGACCTTGACTCTGTTTGGCATACATCCTGTGCTGAATCTGTGCCCTTATGGCCTGTATTAGGTGTTTGCAAAGACAAGAGCTGAGTGGGAAGGAAAAAATATCACTTGTTAGCATCATAGCAGAATCTGTCAGCTGCTGGCTTGTTGCCACGGAAACTGAGGGGTTTTTTTCATTGTAGGCCTTGGCTTTCAAGTTGAATCTGTCACACACAGTGTCTCACACTATACACTGTGTACTTACACTAGATGACCAAGTGCATAGCATGTAAGGTGGTACTGTCTTACATGGAACACTATTTGTTACTACATTACATTTTTTGTTTTCCAGTTAGGGGAAATTCAATGGCTGATATTAACTGTAAAAACTGCAGTTGGTACTTTATCAAAATAAAATACAGTAAACCAAACATAAGCGTGAATTGCCTGTATTCGTTGTAAAGCCACATGTACCGAACCGAGATGTCTGTACCGTGACGGTTCGGTACGAATACATGTATCGTTACAACCCTAGTCTATAACATACTTTGGTTATACATTGATACATTGTTGGTTGTACATTGATACATGATACACTGTTGTCGCTACAGCTGCTCAAGCGCTAAGAAAATGGCGGACAGCGTACAACTGGCTGAGGGTGGAAATATGCTAAATCGGGACAGTCTGTGGAAGTTGTTGGCGGGGCCTGAGCAGTATGGTGTCAAAACGGCTTGATAACTGTGGTTTTTGAGGATTAAAAAAATGAAGTAAATAGATTTTTATCATTGTAGGGTGGATGTGTCCACATACTGCTAAGACAGATTTATATGCAAACACCACGTGAAAGCGAATTTTGCATCCAATGTCCCCTTTAAATGTACAGAGAAGAAAATTGTCACCAGAAACAGGAGGGTGAGAAAATCATGACAATTTTCATTACTGAGCGAACGGTCCCTTTAAGACGTTTCTTGCAAGATGCAGAGTAAAATGTGATTTGAAGAGTGACGCATTCAGGTATAATGGCTTACGTGTTTGTCTCTGCTTTCTGCCCTCGCTGTTACCTTTGATACCAAAGATGTAGCACAACAAATACTACCGAAATGACTAGAAGCCTTTCAGAGCAGAGATCCGTTGAAAAGGCTCTGTTAGGGGTAGCTGGGGAAAGTTGAAGAGAGCAAACAAAGCCTTTGGCTACATGGCCTGATAAACAGTAAAGAAGTATCCAGGGTAATGCATTATTCGCTCAGGGAATTAATCAATTTCCACACATGCCCTGGCCCTTGCAATTATACTGCACAAAAATGCTATCCATCACTTTCAAAGCCAAAGGGACAAATAGTGGTCAGAGCTGTAAGGGAGTGCCGTCTGAATGCGGGGACGCAAAAATTTCACTTATTGCTGTCCTGGCATTACCTATGCAGATCTTTATCAGTGGCCAGTGCCTCTATTGTGACCATTTTGCTGGCCTACAATGGCTTTCTGTACACCCAAGCTACTGCGAGATTGGCTAAAATTATACTCCCTTCATGCTTGGCTAGGTGGCAGTTTAGAAACAAGCTGCCTGTGGAAGCCAGGAGAAGATTGCTGATAATAGAAGCTTCACATCCTGTTGACCTTTCGTCTGCTTTTTCCTTCTCCTTCCTCTTTTTTCTTCTCCTCTCCAACTGTTCTTCAATTGCTGTGACAGTGGAAAAAGGACAGATTGCTTGGGAGGGGACATAAATCCTGTGCTCCCAAAAATTCCCTGACGCTAATATAAAAAGTTACACGTATCATCACTATAAACATGCAGATGTAATAAGCAAAAATGTGATACTTAAGTGTTTTGTTATAGCATTCTTGGAACATATTGAAATATTATTCTCAAAAGGATTACTTTTTGGACTTCATTTATGAAGAACAATAAAAATGGGCATTTGTCATATATAAATATAAGATCAAGTTACGTCTTCTGTGAATCTGAGGTCAAATTATTTAAAACAGTACATGCGTCTTATTGGCACACTTTATGTTTGTAGTGCAAATTATCCATTTACACACCGTCACACCGACAGAGGCTGCTCCCACGATAGTTGATTGACATGAGCGTCTTACCTCAGATCAGCTGTCACAGTCCAGTAACCTCCACTGTTTCGATGCCGGAGCAGGGATGTAAGTTAGACAAGAATATCTCTGATTGAGCGATTGAGGTGCTGTGTTGCTGGATGTAATAATGAACATAGTGGTTGTCATTTACTCCTGACATCTGAGCCGCTGAAGATGCAGTGCTCCATCTATGTTCGCGCAAATCAATCGTTATCCAGCTTCACTTACAGCAGAAGTGAGTATAAGGGTTTTGTTATGAATCTTTGCGATTACCTTTCCTTATAACATGGTAGTTAGGAACTTTAGCGGCTAAACATGGTTAAATGCGGCTAAAGTAAACAGGCTTGTCACTCCGCAGAGAGAAGAGAGGGGCGGGGCGAGCAGAGCTCATTTGCATTTAAAGGAACCTCTTAGAATTAGATGATTTTTGCAGAGCTCCTTTTGACAAGGTTGTGTTTTACACAACCACTGAGAATTTTTAACCAAAGTATAATATAGACTTTTCATTAAGACCCTAAAGAATCATATTAACTTGTGGAAAATGGGCATCCGAAGACCCCTTTAAGGCCATCCAAGATGTAGATGACGTTTTCTTTAACAGAACCACAAAGAAGATTTTTAGCCAAAAAAAGGTCTTATAAAGCCGAACAATTGGTCTGTGCTGAACTAAACATTATTTACAACATTATTACATGTAGTCGATAGCCTTGGGCAAACTGTCAAGAATGTTGCCCGGATCATAAATTAATCATTCTTTTGAACCGGTTCTTTATAGTGAACTGGATGAATCAGTACACCAAATCAGACTGAACCATCTGAAACAGTTCATGTCTCAAGCAGCATAAGTCTACAAGTTGCTTAATCAAAACTCACTTTTGAACGTATCTGACAGTATATTGAAAAAGCCAATATTCAGGCGTATATGATTCCATGATGTTGATTTTTGCCAACTCATTCAGTGCTTCAGTTATTCCAGCAGTGCACTAAACTGAGAAAACAGTTCAGAATCAGACCGAGGAACTGCTGATACGAGCACGCGTGAACCGAGCACTTAAATAAAAGAGCCAAACTGAAGTTTTTATGGTTTCTCATGGTTGATTAAGTAGGTGATTGATTAGTTTATTCACTTTATGTTTTAGGCATGTAAAACATCAGTTTGTAAAAGGTCTACTTTTATTTGTGTACACCCATAATGAGAACAAAACATTGTGATTTTGTAAAATAAAGAAAACAAGTAGGATGTCGCTTTCTGCCATTTGATTTTCTTTTCTGTGAACAAATTAAGTGTGTCACAAAAATGAACTGAACCTCAGCATATATAGGCTACATTACGTATCACACTGTTTTCTCCCTTGTTTATCTGTTTACTAAATCAAGTATATTTTAAGTATTTATTCCTTGAACGCATGTACTGCAGATTTTATATATATAACGTTATAATTTAATATAATATTTAGTATTTTCACATCTAGGTGGAAAAATATTGTAATTTGTAGTACTGTGTGTTCAAAATAGATGAAAAGAATCTAGCATAGTAGATTTGTTGCTCTTTCCCCTGTTGTACCGAAATTGTATCGAACCGTGACCCCCGAACCGAGGTACGTACCGAACCGTGACTGTAACCGGGAGTGAGAGACGAGAGGCGAGCGGATCCATTTGCGAGCTTTTATTATATGGACGAGACAGATACATAGTCGAGCAGGCAGGGTCAGACAGGAGCAACAGGTGAAACGCAGGCAAGACGAGAAGAATAATCCTTAAACAAGCGATAATCCACAAGGCAGGCGGCTAGGCAGAAGGAAACGAGAAAACCAGGCGAGAGATCAAAAACCAGGAACTAGGAACAGGGCACAAGAAACTATGAAACGCTAACGATGGGAATAACAACAATACAAGTCCGGGGCTTTATAGGAAGCCTGATTGGTCACGGGGGCTGACGCAATCAGTGCGGTGGAGGATGGGAGATGCAGTCCGAAGTGCAATGTAACAGTCAGAGTGAAATGGAAAGGTGAGAGTGACATCTGGTGGTGAGCAGTCCGCAGAGCACCGACCAGATTCGTGACAGTGACATCTGTGTACTGTTACACCCCTATTATAGACTTGTTTATATATATATATATATATATATATTAGGGCTATCAGTTTAACTCGTTAACTTAATTAATTAGATAACGCAATTTAAATATTTTAATGCAGTTAATACACTGGCCCCGCCCCCAGACATGTATGTCATGTCATATTTCATATAGTTTACTCTTGATAAATATGGTGCAGGCCAATAACTCCACAAATGCAGTTACGTATGTGCCCCTGTATGTGTTTTGTCTCATATTTATATGTATCACACAAAATCACACTGGCAGCAAGAGCAATATGACACAAGTGCTGATTTTGTCCCGATCTATCATGAGCTTAAAGGTGATTTTATACAACAGTTCAGTTTATAAGCTGATATTGTGTTAAACACAGTTTAACACAGTATTATGTGTTTTTGCTCATTTTGCAGAAAACATATTACCTTTGAAGCCATAGCAAAATTGTTGCACATCTCAGAGCAACACAGCGGTGTTTAGTTTCTGAATGAATCCACCTTTTGAACGAATCGTGTGAACCAATGACTCAAAAGCCCATTCATAAAGAGAACCATTTACTTCATTCCTGAATGAATCAGCTATCTGAATGATTATTATTATTAATAATAATAATAATAATAAAGTGAATATTAAGCGATAGTTCACCCCAAAAAATGTAATTGTCATGTCGTTTCAAGCCTTTCTTTTGTGGAACATAAAAAAGGCTGTTGGTAACAAAGCTCTTTTGGTTACCAATGACTTTCATCATATGAACAAAAAATACTGAGGTGTTTCTCAAATTATCTTCTTTATGTTCCGTAGTTTACATGGAGCTTAAATGTTTATGTTTAATACATTCTGTGTTGAATTAAATAAAATATTTCTTTCTAAAGCTACAATTTGTAATGTCTGCTTGATACTTTCTCATTTAACACATAAATAGCTTTGAATAATCTTTTGTGGTATTTTCACATTCAGACTTATTTTGCCATTAATTAGATTAATTAATCGAAACTTCATATAATTAATTAAATAAAAAACAATTATTCAACTGACAGGCCTAATATTTATACAACAGTTCTTTCTGGTCCTTGAATCTGATTTTACTAATATCGGAACTCCATCTGTTTTGTATCACTCCGCTTCCGCTGTTTCTCACAGTAAGTGTTATGGCGGAACCCCAAATCCACTAAAATTTTATGAAAAATACTGTTTTTGTGTCACAGAATGCAGTTTTTTGGTGAGAATGTACTTGTTTAGACTTCAGATATGCTGTTTGTTAATAAAGATAGCATCTATTTGAAAGCAAAATTAAGCTCCTTTTCAAATTGAACAGAGATAAAAGAAATCTTTGCAAAACTATTCTTATTCTGTTTCTTTAAGAACTACTTAAAGTCCAGCTCCATACATTTCTACATTTTCCTGCAGATATTCTTTATAATTTATTCTTCATGAATGAAGAATGTATATGTTCTTTATACTCAGTTTGCTGCAACAGTTATTTTACTTTTCTTTTTTTTTTTTTCGAGTTAATGTTTACTTTTTATTTACCCCACTTTAGGTCTTTAAGGTGATAACAGATGTCAGTCAGACTTACTCTATTGAAATCCCATATTCAAAAGAAAAGAAAAGAAAAGAAAAGAAAAGAAAAAACAACAAATCTGAAATCATCAGCATTGTCTACAACTCGATCTCTGTATTGTCTAATCTGAGAAACTGTGCTTTTGGGGTCTCTGAATGTAGCCACAATACACATTCCCATCTCTTGTCTTATCTTCCTCTGAACAGATGCCTCAACTTGAAGTGGTGGAGTTGATGAGGGACACGAGTCAAGATCAAAACAAGTTGGCTGAACAGGAAAAAAACGTGTCATAATTTTCACAAGAGAAAAATGCAACCATCAGAGACAAACATCTCATGTCCTCATCACGAGCCATTTGTCAGAGGTCTGATAACCGGCTGTGGGAGTGACACAACTTGTTTCACGTTATGACTCAGGAGATGGTTCTCTGGAATCTTTTTTGACTGAATGAAAACTGCTGTTGCAATGTGGTCATATAAATGTAATAAGTAAAGTAAATATGTGAAATATATAAATGTAAAAAAAATATGTTTAGATATATACAGAGGTTGATCCTGTTTACACAGAAGCTGTTCAGCGGTTGATGGTTTTTTGCAGTATAACATTTTCAGTGGCACAGCTTAATACATTTTCAAAAACATAACTTTTTTTTCTATACAAATAGTGATGGTGCCCTTGTGTGGTTCTGTTTAACTGAACACGCTCATCTTTGTGCAGGAATGCCGCGCTCCCTCCAGGTTGTCTCAGATGGAAGAATTCCAAGAAACCACAGTCGGCACTTAATTAACCTCTCGAACCGTCTCTTGCTCAAGACAGTTTTACCGACGACTTCTCTTAATAGTTTTATGACCTTGCCGTCAATAAGACTGAGATGGACTGAATCGAGATATGATTTAATTAAAGAAGTGCACGTTTAAGAAATATAACCACGCTGGTATGAAAACCGAGGGGTGTGGGAGCACAGAAGTGTGACCTTGCTATGAAATATTAAACATGAAAGAATCGAAGGCAAAAGTAACTAAATCAAACGGGAGTTGCACTCTAGTTTGTGTTCAAGATGAATTCGAGCGGCGTGCTGTATTTAAAACTCTTGAAATACAAAAATACGAGAAAAATAAAGACCATTGCCATTTGTGGCTTTAGACTCTCCAGCAAGATTTTTCTTTTAAAACTTGAGTTTACGTTTTAACCATCTATTGCTATAATTTAAATAAGTGTTCCTTGTATACAAGGTCAAGATAACTGAAGTTTACTGAACAAAAGTTGATCTTTATTCAGGTTATGTGATTGTTGAAAGAGTTTGAAGTCAGTTTTGTGAGATGAAGCACTTGAGTGCTTGCATTTGCCCTTAAGAGAGTTTATGGGTTTTATACCTTCCCCATTTATGTAGTAAATGTCAGTATATAACATGAATCACCGGTGAAGTGTGTTCATTGAAGAATCACTTCAGTTCATCCTTTTTTGTCAAAGTCAGACCATCTTTCTTTGATTTCTTTCATTCTTTCCTTCTTTCTCTCTTCTTTTATTAAAATACTTTAAACTTTTACATACACGCTTTGATAACCATTCATCAGCGTCTTTAACAGTAACAAACGCTGTTCCTTTTCACGAAAATCCCAAACCGTACATACCGGTCGAGCTGCTTCTTCTTCTTCGCCGCGGTGTGCTGTAGCTCGCTCCAGGGACGTGGCCCTCTTAATGTGAATGAGGAATACGTTTCTGCACTGTTGGATTTCATTTTCCTCAGATCAAATATTTAAGATCAAGAGTGAGAGAGTGTGCAGCTTAAGTATATTGAACTCCTGGAATAGAGACTGTGCTGCTCAGACAATGGCGGATCAGAAGCGCAGTCACCCATGATGGCCTCGGTGACTGCCAGGGACCCCTGCCATTCTCAGACAGCAGTCCTGAGGAGAATGAAATAACTTTATAATAGTAGGGGTGTTCCTGGGTTTATACACTGATATAATAATCCGTTTTTCACACAATGAAGATAATGATCGTTATTATTGCTGGCGAGTGGGGTGGGGGGCGAGGAAATAGTTCGGAATGGAGACTTTCCTCTCTAATCCTCCTGCTATGAAAGGTTAAAGACGGATTTGAATATTATGATCCATCCTCCTCCGTTACAAAGAAATAATTGTGGTTGAACTTAATACTCTGTTTGAAAAGTCTGTACTTCCACTGTAATGGTACAATTCTGTGTTTCCTTACTGCATTATGCTCTGGTACAGGCCCTAATATAATATAATATAATATATGAGCAATATCACATGAGTAGGTGTGAGATATGGCTGTATATCAGCACGGCTGTGATTTGACCATAGGTAATCACAGCATGCTGATATACAGTCATATCTCATGTCTATGAGTGTGATATTGCGTTTATACAACAGTTCGACGGCACGAGTGTGTAAATACATAAGAAACATCAACAGAGCGTCTTTTAAAACCCTCTTTTGTGCAGAACTACTTCAGAGTTTTACAGCTGAGCCCAGGTCTCTGTTATTAATTCACAGTTTAGAAGTAGTAACAAAGGAACATTGAGTTGTTTCATTAAAAGCTTATAGACCAATTATAGGTTTGTAAGCATCCGGGATGCATGCGCATCGTAGTTGCAGAAAACCCCGGAGAGACAGTCTTTACGGCTAGAGAATTACATGGATACCTTACAAAATAGTTAACTTTTTCTAAAAAAATTGATTATATTGTTTAGATGTCATTTTCAAAATGTTCTCCAGATATTACAAGAGCTTGTCACCCAGTGATAAGCACTGTTATTCAACGAAACTGAAGTTTGATAGTGGGATAGTCCTACAGATCCGAAACAGGGATGACATTTCTTTGTGCACGCTATCTGGTGACAAAAAATGACGGTTTTCAAGTGGCAGTCTATGGAGCCATGGAATAAAAGAATAAAAAAAAAAGGTAAATTTGATTTTAGATTTCAAAATTCTGACTTTATTCTTGCAATTCTGAGATTATATCTCACAATTCTAATAAGGAAAAACAGCTCGTCATTCTCTCTTTTCCCTTCGGCTCAGAATAGGAGTTTATATTCCACACTTTTGGCTTTTTCCCCTCAGATTTGACAAACTCTCTATTTTTGAGTTAAATCGAGTTATAAAGTCAGAATTAGGAGATATAAACTTGCATTTGCGAGAAAAAAGTCAGAATTGTAAGATAAAATAAATTGTTACGTAAAAATGTTAATAGTAATAGGTTTAAATAATATTTCATGTAGGGCTAATACAACAATATTTACAGCATATGTGAATATTATGTAGACCCATTGTCTAAATCAAATTTATGCTTTAAAAGTAATCATAGCAGTTTTCATCCATAGTATGTACGTTTAAACTTATGCGTTTAGCTTCAAATGGCTTATTTGATGACAGTATTCTATAAAAATTACATGCATTCTGATTTTGACATCAAAAGGCACATTTTTTTTTCTCTTATTCCATGGATTTTACCCATTTACCTCCACTTGTTACCAGTGTTTTTCTGCAACCACTACGCATGCGCAGCTGCAAGTGACGTAACTGTGACATCTACTCCAAATTGGTCTATTGTATTACTTTATTAAAAGTTATGTACTCTGTATTATGTTGAGTATTATGAGAGAGAAAGAGAGATGGACTGAGTGAATGTGATTACCAGAGTGAGTCTAAAATGGCATTCATTCTTTAGCTCAATCTCATATTCACAATTAAACATTAGTCTAAATGTCCACTGAGGAAAGCGTTATCTTTGTTGTAATGTTAAAATCCTTTGATTTCTGATGACAGCGCTGGTCAGTACATTTGTTAGCTGGGTCAAGCTTTTGTTGAAAGTAAAAATAACTTCTGTTTATAACATTTATTTTTTCAATATAAAAGTCTTTACTGCTGTCTCATAAAAACACTCTCGTCGCCATCTAAAGGCAGAACAATGTAACTAAAATCACCATAACGAACACGCACATACACAACACTAAATACTACTATTATTTATATAAAATATTATTTATTGAATAACAATATTTAATAAACAACAGCAGCCATCACGAAAGTTGCTAGGTAGTTGAGTCAAAAGTGCACAGGCAGTGCTCTGATATACGGCAATAAATTTACATAAACATGAGATTTTTGCCAAAACGATTTGCTCTGGAACAAATAACAGATGGATAAGACCAAAGACTGCCTGTTAGATTTACCCAAAATGAATTAAATCTCATGTTTAACTACAGAGACATTAGAGCCAGTGGTAAATTCCAGAAGACCAAGGTGAGACTGCTCTCATTCTGTTCTGTTGGACTCTAATATCGCATTCTTATTAGTCAATCAGAATCGAGGGCCAGAAAGAACTGTTGAATATAATATAATATAATTGACCCTTCACCAGGAGTTTGATTGACAGCCATCTGACCAATCATAATGCAGAATCTGCCATTTTGTCCGACAAACAAATTAGACAGGAGAGTAGATTAATGTAGGTGGACTTGAACTTGAAAAATGGTGTGTATTGATGTCTTTCAGCAGTTGAAACAGGATACTGTACCTTCTGATGTTCATTTATGTTTATTTCGTTCTATAACTGAAAAAGAGGACGAGATTATTGATTCACGTGCTGCTTAAACTAACGCGCTACAGCAATCTGTCACGTCATATTAAAGAGCCACAAAATGGTATTTACTGTTTGAATTACTTTTAAAAATTACAAAATTTGAAAGCTGGGACTTTGATAAATACCAAAAGAAACCTGCTTGTCTCTCACCCTGTTAGTGTCCTCTTTGCTCCACAATGTATAAATAATAAAATGTGACAATATAATATATTTTGACATGAGCGATATGAGCGTTGATGGAGATCTTTGAAAAGTTTTTAGAGGATTTGACTGAATATGCAGTATATAGAGCAACTTAATCAGTTATCAATAGATCTTTCTCAAGTTTCACAAGCTGTGATTTTGATGCAAAAAAAGGCAAAGCTTATGAGCAGAAGAACACTGTCTCCATCGTCAAACATGGAAGTGGATTAGTGGTTGTTTTATTGTAGCAGGAAGTGGAAAACATGACCATATGAAGGATATCGTGGATTCTTTGAAGTATCAGGCCGTTTTGGCAAGAATTGTGATGCCTTTGGTGCAAAGACTGAAGCTGACGATCAGTGGACTTTCCTGCAGGACAATCATCCCAAAGTATGCTTCCAAATCTACTTATGCTTGGTTCAGGGATCAGTCATAGAATGATCTTGAGTGGCCTGTTCAGTCTCCAGATTTAATTCTCATTGAAAATATTTTGTTGAATTTGAAGAAAGCAGTAGCAATGTGAAAACCAATTATCAGATTATCAGTGATTTGAAAGCTTTTTCAGACAAGGAATTGGCCAAGATTGCAGTAGAGAGGTGACAGAAGCTTCTAAGCACTTCCAAGATGCGTTTTTTGGTGTTTTTAAAGAATAAAAGATTCTGCACCAAACTTTGCTTTTAGGGGTTGAATAATTTTGAACCTTAACGTTTAGAGCCAGTTATATATATATATATTTTTTTTCATTATTCATCAACTTAGTTCCCAGAAATACTCAACTGTGCATTAATAAACTTTCTCGAATGGTGTACTAATGCCTTTGTAGAACTGTTTTCACAAAATTTTGTTCTCCGCACAAATTTCGATTGCAAGTGTGTGTGTGTATGTATATGTATGTGTGTATATATATATATATATATATGTATGTGTATATATACACACACACACACACACATATATATGTATATATGAATTGTATATTTTGTTAGCTGAGGTTGCAATTATATTTTTGAGGTTTCAAAATTCTATAGTATTTAACATACAAATAAAAAATTTCAATTTAAATTTAACAGATATAATCAATACAACAACAATTAAAGTTTGAAATAAAGAGTCTAGTGTAAAACTGTTATTATAACACTGAGTAAAATTATTAGAAATTTAAACTCATGAACACTTCAGTTATACATTTTTGTGAAAATTTCATTTCGAAGCATTAATTAATAAGACTGGCTCAGAAGAGTGATTTGTTTGGGATTTGACTGGGACTGCACTGGCTGTGCTGTAATTATATTTTTATTATTTTATTTATTTATTTATTTTTAGCAAATTAGAGCCATTTGTGTATTGGACTACACTGGTTTCTCTATGTTGTTGCATGCAGCCTGCAAGAACATCTGAAATGGCGCATTTTGTCATAATTTTGTGTTACACAGCCTTTTTTATTTATGACATTCAATTTAGACTGCACATTTATTTTGGGTAAAAAATCAGGAACTCCAGAGAGAGATGATCAGTATTTTTACCCAGCATTAATTGCAAATAGAAATCCACTTGAAGGACATTATGCTTCTACTTTGGTAGCAGATATTTTGAGGATACATCGATACAATCTTGACCACAGCTAACAAAATCACAAACATTTGGTTTTGCAAAGAGAATGGAACAGGTGGAGACTGTTATGATAACCTTATCTGCAGTATGGGGCAAGATGTTTTTATTAGTAGAAGATTTTGAGACGTTGTATGCTGGATTCCTAACACAAACAAAATTTAATAACTTAAGTGGATGCTGGTGTCAAGCCACGTTTTCACAGGGACCCGGCTGGTAGGATTGCATTTGACCTGATTTTTTTGTCCTTTGTTCTTCACCCACGAAGATGACACCAGTGATATCAGTCCAAACTGGTGCAACATGGGACCATGTGCCCTTCCCTCTCCTTCATCATGTAGGAACAGTACCACGTCCCTGGCAGACAGAGGTGCATTAATGGCTTTATATGGTCGCTTAATACCCTAATCCTGTCGAATAGAGTTTGGATGGATTTGTAGGAGATGTCAGGCCAATCCGCTGGTTCATAAACACTCTTGTAATAGTGGCTCTGTTGGTGTAAGGAGAGCAGGAGAGATGGTACAATAAAATGGGCCTACCTGTGACAGTTCAAGTGAGCCATTCTGCAGCAGAGAGGGGTTTAAGTGGACTTAAGTGAGATTAAATCCTTGTATGATTCACACTTTGTGAACGCTGTGGCAAATTGGAAGCAAAGCTCAGTGACCCAGTTCCACTTACCTGTCCTACGTGAAACACTCCCTTCAGATAAGAGCAAGAAGGAAACTCGTGGAGATGAGATTTCAATGACATGTAGGCCACGGCTCATTATCCTGATCATAAGCATTTTAAAAGCAGTTTAATTGGTCGGTGTATTTTATGTCTTTTGATGTGGTTAAATAGATCTTAACTAAAATATATCTGAGCTATCTGTAAAGAGTGTATTATTGCTTTTAATTTAACAATGAAAAAAGATTCTATTGCCATTTAAAGAAACTTTCTGGGTTAAATACAACTCTGTTAACCCTCTGGTCATCACTGATCATTTTTAACTGAAATATTTTATGTTTTGAATTATTATTACTATTATTGGGGTACAACAGGGCTAAAGGATAAGTATATATATTCTAAAAATTCATGAGGTCTGGAACAACTTCAGGGTTCATAATATATTCTACTTATCAGCTACAATTATGTAGTCTTTGATAATGTCTAAATATACATCCATATGGAAACATAATAAAAAAGTAATTATTAGTGCTGTTGAATGATTAATCACGATTAATCACAACCAAAAATAAAAGTTTGTGTTTACATAATATATGTGTGTGTACTGTGCATATTTATTATGTATATATAAAATACACAATATTAGTTATTTATATTAGTTATTTATATTTATACTTATATATATATATATATATATATATATTTTATATGTAAATACATTTTTCTTAAATATATACATGCATGTGTGTGTATTTATATATACATAATATACATAATAAAAAATATACAGTACACACACATTATGTAAACACAAACTTTTATTTTGGATGCGATTAATCAAGATTAATTGTTTGACAGCCCTAATAATTATGTCTGAAAAATCCTTTTTTAAGCTTATATGGAACACACATGAAGAAGATATTTTAAAGAATGTTTTGTTTTGGTTGTTCTGTTTGTGAAAACTATAACTTTATAAGATATTTAAACTTTTTTGTGTTTCAGACAAGATGGATAGATAGAAATACAGGTTTGGAACGACATGAGGGTGAATAAATGATAACAGAATGAACCCTTTAAAGGGATTGTTTTCTCAAAAATGAAAATTCTGTCATCATTTAATGACCCTCAAGTTGTTCCAGACCTCATGAATTTCTTTCGGCTGTTGAACACAGAACATAGTACTTTTTCCATACTATGAAAGTCAAAGGCTACTGTTAACTGTTTGGTTACCAACATTCTTCAAAATATCTTATTTAAAAGAAATTCATACAGATTTGTAATAACTTGAGGGTGAGTAAATGATGAATTTTTTTAAATTTTTGGTTGAACTATGCATTAAATATATTAGTTTTAGTTCTTAGTTAAAGGAGAAGTCCACTTCCAGAACAACAATTTACAACTAATTTACTCACCCCCTTGTCATCCAAGATGTTCATGTCTTTCTGTCTTCAGTCATAAAGAAATTATGGTTTTTGAGGAAAACATCTTAGGATTTTTTCCATATAATGGACTTCATTGGTGCCCCGATTTTGAACTTCCAACATGTAGTTTAAATGCAGCTTCAAAGGGCTCAAAACGATCCCAGCCAAGGAAGAAGGGTCTTTTTTCTTCGAAAAATAAAAATTTGTATACTTTTTAAGCACAAAAGCTTGTGTAGCACAGGCTCTGGGATGTGCGTCCACGATGCTACGAATTAGTGATGGGTTGTTCTTGAACGATTCGTTAATTTTGAACGAATCTTTAATGTGACTCGGGAAGAACGAGTCATCTCGGGGAGTGATTCGTTCAGTCGCGCATACGCAGCACCCTATTAGGTTCTGTACTGGAATGTACTGGTCTTGTTTGTAGTGTGATCAATGTTTGCGTAAGCAGTAGATGTGTGTAGAATTAACGAAATGACTCGAAAAAAGATTCATTCATTTTGCTGAATGAGACTCAAAGGTCCGAACTTCCCATCACTACTACGAATCATGTCTAAGTTCATCATCTGTGTACTCCGGCTCAAAAAGGTAGAGAATGGCGAAAAACTCAACTCAACTTCAGAATCGTCTGACATTGTTGTACCTTTTTGTTAGCAAACAGTGTTTGACTTACTTGTACTTTCTTAGTCTTTGCATGTTCGCTTTGTAAACACTGAGTCTGTAGTTCCGCGCGACCTTTCGACATGATTCAATAGTACGTAGCGTCATGAACGTGCATCCCAGAGCCTGTGCTACACAAGGTTTTGTGCTTAAAAAGTAAACGCATTTTTATTTACCGAAAAAAAAAAAATGACAGATCGTTTCGCTAGATAAGACCCTTTTTCCTCAGCTGGGATCGTTTAGAGCCCTTTGAAGCTGCATTTAAACTACATTTTGGAAGTTCAAAATCGGGGCACCAATGAAGTCCATTATATGGAGAAAAAATTCTGAAATGCTGTCCTCAAAAACCATAATTTCTTCACAACTGAAGATAGAAAGACATGAACATCTTGGATGACAAGGGGGTGAGTAAATTATTTGTGAATTGTTGTTCTGGAAGTGGAGTTCTCCTGTCTATTTGTAAAAAACAAATCTTCAAAAATGAGATTTATTTATCATTTGTTTGTTTGCAGTGATTTATTGAGAGAACAGTATGACTGCTGATAAAAGCCTCTGCAGTGTTCAGGACTGGGATGGTCATAACGTCATAACCCATCTGTCCGATGCGCCTCTCAGAAGTATCGCTTTCACACAGGCAAGAGCTCCAGGGAGGTTGGCAGGATGAAGATGAAGGAGCGGTGCGTCTTTGCGGCTCTCCTCTCGTCACCTTGAGATTACTTTTTCGTTACACATGAGACCCATAGTGAAACAGCCTCCTGAAGCATTAAATAAAGTTTAGCTGTGTGACAGAGCTCGCTGCACCTGAACAGTCAGCCAGCTAATGATTCCTGAGAGGCAGCAAGAGTCTTCAGCTGGTCACAGTGAGAGTTAGATTACGCGCATACACGTCTAATGCAAATAAACAAACACACACTATGTATATGAACATAAACACACACGTGCGTTGATTCACTGTCTTCTATTAGCATGCTAATGCCAATGTCCACATGTGTAGCAGACGCACACCTTCTCAGGTGTGTGGTATCATCTCTGATATCTGGAGGAGATGAACTGCGTCAATTAAGAAAAAGATTAACAAAGATTATTAGTACAGTAAGCAATGCAGTGAGCTGAAGTGGTTTCTTAATGGTAGGATGTTAAGATATGTAATATTCAGTGACAGCTACATGCTCCACTGATCGATATGAAATGCGTAATTTCAAATGTGATTAAGAGGGTGACCATTTTCTTGAAGGAAAACTTATGTCAGATTCCCCAAATCTCCCCCTCACACACGGCTGCCCATTCAAGACAAGATTAGAACACTTATGCATATTAATAACAGATTTACTGACAGATTTATGACTACAAATGCAGCCATGAAGTACCTGATAAAGATTACAATTGCTGCGAGATTGTCAATTATTACAGTGATTTTGGTATATTTTAATGTACAATTTATTTTATTTGAGATAAATAGTATTTACAAATTCCTTGTTTGCAAACAGTGATGACGTATTTTGTGGGCGGAGCCTATCTGGTGGCAGTAAATGACAGTTTTCAAGTGGCAGTCAATGGAAACCATGGTTTAAAAGTATAAAAAAGGTAAATTTGACTTTTTTAAAATTAAATTTGACTTTATTCTCACAATTCTGAGACTATATCTCACAATTTTGATAAGAAAAATCAACTTGTCATTCTCTCTTTTGAGTTTATGTCCCACACTTCTGGCTTTTTTCCCCTCTCAAAATAAACAAACTTGCTATTGTTGAGTTAAATTGAGTTATAAAGTCAGAAATGCGAGAGAAAAAAGTCAGAATGGTAAGATAAAGTAGGTAAATGTAAAATGATATAGGTTTAAATAGTATTTCATGCTGTAACTTGTAGAGCTAATATAATATGTTCCCTATGAACTGCATATGTGAATATTACTGTATGTAGATCTTTTGTTTAAATCAAATTTATGTTTTAAAAGTAGAGTAATCATAGTAGGTTTCTACTCATAGTGCAGTATATAATTTGGTAGTATTGTACTGTTTACTCTATGTATGTGTATTTAGGGGTGGGGAAAAATATTGATTTCTCGATCTTAATAGATTCTCATTATTACAAAATGATATTGATTCTTAAATCCCAAAAATCGATTTGCATAGCCTGTTTTCATTTAAAGAATGAAACATTGTAACGCGCTTCCTGTCTAATAAATCGTAATAAGCTTTGTGCTTTATTACATTTGATCAGTGGTGTATAAAGCACCTGACATTCGTACTTAAATAAAAGTACAGATATCTTACCAGAAAATTACTTTGCTAGAAGTTGAAGTTACCATTTAGAATATTGCTCGATTAAAAGTCTTTAAGTATGTGACACTTATTGTACTTAAGTACAAAAAGTATTTTTTATATCTTAAACGTACTTAAGTATTGAAAGTAAAAGTACAAGTAAATGCAATATATATATATATATATATCTTCCATTTTGTATTTTTGGGTAAGAACAAGAAGCACTTCATCCGGTACTTAGTGTCTTTCATACCAACATAAGAAAACATTTCTGGAATCTGCATCTGAAATAGCATTTAGTGTATTTACACAGTTTAATGTATCTCAGAGGGGACATGGATGCATTTGAACTGCACAGTTACTGTACATACTGTTACAGATGCATAATTTTTTTTTTTTTAACATTAAACATTGAATACTAATATTTAAAAATAATTTAAAGATATAAAAAAATAGTCTACATGTGAAATTAAAACCGCCAGTAGGTGGCAGTAAGTGACTGTTAATGAGTGAGTCATTGAGCTTCAACCGATCCATTCAAATGGCTGATTCATTCAAAAACGAAGCGTTTGACTGTGTTAATGAGTGAATCACTGAATCATTTTTATCAACCGATTCGTTCCAAAAGCTGATTCGTTCTATAAGTAAACACAGTCCATTGCTTACAGAGATGCAAAACAGTGCTGTGATCTTGGTTTGGAACTATTTTCGTTGGCAAAATTGAGCAGAAAACAATATCTAAAATGTAAGTTATTGCTTTACTGAACTTGTATAAAATGATTATTAAATGTGTTATCGTGCTGATATCTGTAGAAAAACGCTACTTTGTGTGATATAGATTAAGTTAACTATTTTAAATTATATGAATATAAAAAGCATAAAGAGGCATTTTTGCCGTCTACGATTTGAGTTTTAATAGATTAGTAAATCAAAGTGCGTGATTTGGTGATATAGCCTACTTGATAATGTCAGATCGCACATCATTTTAACAACACTTACCATATTATCGCAAAAGATATATCGTATATCGCACACCCCAGACTCGACTTCAGTGGAAAATGAATCATCAGCGGTTGTGCGCGCACTTGTTTGCACATGAGCAACGGTGTTTTTAGGAGTCTGTCTTGCAAGCGGGACACCACTGATTCGTCAAACCTGCTTTCCTGCAGTCTCTGTTCTTCTGACTTCTGACTATTTTGTAGTAAGTAACGAACATGCTTTGGGGAAATGTATCGGAGTTAAAGTATACATTTTAATTAGGAAATGTAGTGTAATGAGAGTAAAAGTAAAAGTAGGCTGAAAAATAAAAACTTAAGTAAAGAACAGATAGGCCTACTCCCCAAAAACACTTAAGTACTGTAACAAAGTATTATTACTTTGTTACATTACACCACTGCTTATGAAACAAAGTCTCAGATTTCAAATACTGTCCATTTTATACAAAATTTCAAACAATAAATGCCGTTTTGGTGTTTAATGTGGAGTGAGTGCAAGAAAAGTGGCTATTCACGTTAACTGATAAGCTCATCCACTTCAAAACCAGTTTTAACATGAAATAAACATAAATAAACATCCGAAGGTATGTTAAAAGAAAAGTACAACTTACCGAAATCCGTATTCTGTCTCATGTAATCGCCCAATCAGCGTTTCAAATGTGCAAAGATGTCAATATTACAGTAATAATGTAAACAATGTCACTAAACATCACATTTACCTCAGAAAAACATATTCAGTGACCATAAACTAGTCAGGTAGAAAATGAACTCTAGAGAGAAACGTTTTGCTAAATATATGCACCATATAACCATACAATCATAATCATTAGCTTATAATGAACCTAAATATTTTTCAATTTATGTTTGAATAAATCTGTCAAGTTTTCAAGACAGCCACTATTTAAATGTTTATATTTCAAAAAATATAATTATGCAATTATAAAGTTAACATTTAGACCAATTTGGCGTTGACGTCACAGTTACGTCACTTGCAGCTGCGCGCGCATAGTGGTTGTAGAAAAACACTGGTAACAACTGGAGGTAAATGGGTAAAATCCATGGAATAAGAATATATAAGAATAAGAATATTTTTGTGCCTTTTGATGTCAAAATCTCAAATAATTTTTATAGAATTTTTATAGACGCCATTTAAAGGTTACGCAGATGTTTAAATGGAAATACTATGGATGAAAACTGCTATGATTACTTTTAAAGCATTAATTTAAACAATAGGTCTACATAATATTCACATATGCTGTTCATAGGGGACATCTTGTATTAGCTCTACAGTTACAGCATGAAATTATTTAAAGCTATTACTGTTAACATTTTATATAGTATTTATTTATTTTATCTCACAATTCTGGCTTTTTTTGTTAGATATAGTCTCGGAAAGCTTGCAAGAATAAAGTCAGAATTTTTAAATATAAAATCAAATGTACTTTTTTTTACAATTCTTTTATTCCATGGCTTTATAGACTGCTATTTTGAACCGCCTACAAAATGCATCCTTATTTCGGATCTGTAAGACTATCTCACTATTTAACATTAATTTCGTTGAACAACAGTGCTTATTGCTGGGTGACAAGTTCTTGTAATATGCGGAGAACATTTTGAAAATGACACCTAATTAATATTATCTATAATCTTTTTAAATCTAACTATTTTGTAGGGTTGATTACTATTTTGTAATCAACCCTTTACAAACCTATAATTGGTCTATATACAAGTCAGTTCATTTTATTCCCAAATATTATAATGTACAATCAATTGACAATTCATATTTTGCAGCATTAGTTGATTTTTTTTCCTTGAGAAAATTGGCCATGTACTGTACTCAGTATATATTTTAAAAATAATCTATACTGATTTGAATTGAATCAAATCATAAGCTTGTAAATAGAAATCAAATCGAATCATTACAAATATTAATATGTAACCCTGGACCACAATACTAGTCATAAGGGTCAATTGCTTGAAATTGACATTTATACATCATCTGAAAGATAAAAAAAATAAGCTTTTCATTGATGTCGGACAATATTTGTCCGAGAGACAGCTATTTGAAAATCTGGACTCTGAGGGTGCAAAAAAATCAAAATATTAAGAAAATCGCCTTTAAAGTTGTCCAAATAAAGTTTTTAGCAATGCATATTACAAATCAAAATTTAAGTTTTGATACATTTATGGTAGGTAATTTACAAAATATCTTCATGGAACATGATCTTTACTTACCCTAATGATTTTTGCCATAAAAGAAAAAAGGATCATTTTGACCCATACGATGTATTGTTGGTTATTGCTACAAATATACCTGTGCGACTTATGACTGGTTTTGTGGTCCAGGCTCACATATATGACATATAAACATATCCAGCGTGGAAAAATTCATTTATTAATAGACAAGCCAAGGACTGTTCAGGTTGCTAAATGTGTTTAGAAGTTATTTGAAAAAAGTAGTATAAAACCCCTATGAAACCAACTATGCAAAGACTATATTTCCAAGAGCTTTGCACATGCGTTTTAAGCTAGATTTTTAATTTTTCTTTTTCTTTTCTTTATCATGGACACTTTTATAATTCTTAGTTAGTGTATGTACAATCATAAGCTGAATGAAGCACCAACCTTGACTCATAAGTTCAATTCAAACACTATGTATAACCACATGTTGCATCACTCTCCTAATCGACAAGCCATATTTCAGATTCCCTGCTGCTGTTCTGAGCCTGTGAATGGTATGTACTAAACTGCAGCGATAACACAGGCTCATTGTTCGGATTGTAGGCGAAGAGGAGTTTTAGTCTTCACGCACTTCGAGTTCCATGATCTTACATGGCAGAAGAATTAGTACTAGAGTGCCAAATGTTCACCAGCTCTCCTTGAGTGGTGACTTGAGTCCACTAGTGTTTCCACCTCCTTTTGTTTGCTTTTGTCCCTCTTTGTGACAGACGGTAGTGAGAGGGATGGTGAAGAGCGAAAAGAGAAGGAAAGAAACAAACTCAGTCTACAGAATGTGTCAAGGCCCACAACTCTCTACTCTCTTCAAATCGCAACTTAACAGGCATGATGAGATTTAGATTCCTTTTTCTCTTGTAAGAAACAGGGCCTGCAGCAGTTTTTTTTTTCGACAGATCCACCTCTGTATGGAGAGCGCTGGTATGTGTGCGAGTGTGAGATGTAAAGAGCAAGAAAGAGAGAAGGAAGCTAAGAAATGAAAGAGTTAGTTAAGGGGGGCAGTTAGTGCCAGCTTTCGGTGGCCTTTTTATAACATGATTTACAATTTCTCAATGTAATGTATTAAAACGTTGACAGAGCAAAAGGGATTCACAAGATGCTGCATTAGAAACTCAATTTCTATGATGAATTGCCTGGGGCTACTGAATCGCAAACTGTTCTCCCCCCTCCACCTTTTCCACTCCTCCTTCCATTGCACTGAAGTTTTTTTTTTTGTCCAAATCTTCTTAAACCTCTCTCTTAATCTGATCAGCTGAATGTAAGGAGGTGAAAGGATTTATGGACTAAAAAAGCATTCATTTTTTGCCATCTTGTGTTCGGTATTTCCAAATGCTGGGTCAGTAATATTCAAAAATTGCTTAGTCCCTGTGCTGCCAGTTGGCTCACTCCGATCCTTTCTCATCCACGCTTGTATTAACTAAGGGGTTCAAGGCTTTTTTTTTTAAATACTCATTGTGACAAGAATGGGTGCAATATTAAACTCTGTAAATGTGTTCGTATTAACACTGCTTAAATGTGTTCAGTTCAGTGCATTGTTACATTTTTTTTCCAACCTAATTATACCCTAATGCTATAAAATTTCCTTTCAGAATGGAGAATGATTTGAAAATATTTGTTCGCTGAATAACTAAGGAGGGCAAAAAGGTAAGTGTCACCGTTTCCCTTAAAGCAGTACAAGAAATAATGACCTCAAATTGGTTATTGGTGTGTGAAGGGATTTAGCAAAATTTCTTTAGAAGTGCAGACACCGGGAATGGATGTTTCAACCCTGTGTTGCAATAACACAGCGGGAATGTGGGAGCTTGGACACAATGGATACTTACAGTGTAAAAAGCTTGCTTGAGCAGCATCCGCTGCTGTAGCTTAGTTGTGTATGATTAGGAATTGGACAAATGTATTTCATAGATGTATTTTTAAGGGGTTCCTATATGATGGGAAGCCGGATTTTTCAGGCTCTTTTAAAGTAAAAGAGTTAGATATAGACATACTTGCAGATTATCAAATTTAAAACATGTTCCCCAGTCCATCAAGACCATTTGTTGTTGTAAATTGTAATCTGTAACATTTACATTTATGTGTATACTGTGAGACTACTCTTAAAAATAAAGGTGCTTTAAGATGCCATAGAAGAACCTTTTTTGTTTAAATGGTTCCATAAAGAACCTTTAACATCTGAAGAACCTTTCTGTTTCACAAAAGGTTCTTTGTGGCGAAAGAAGGTTCTTCAGATTCTAAAAAGGTAAGAAAGAGATGGTTCTTTAAAGAACCTTTGACTGAATGGTTCTTTGTGGAACCAAAAATGGTTCTTCTATGGCATCGCTGTGAAGAACCTTTTAAAGCACCTTTGTTTTTAAGAGTGTACATGTGTGTGAAATTATATATGTGACGCTGAACCAGAAAACCATATTTATAGCAAAAGCCAACAATACATTGTATTGGTCAAAATGATAGATTTTTCTTAAATGCCAAAAATCATTAAGATATTAAGTAAAGATCATGTTCCATGAAGATATTTTGTAAATTTCCTACCGTCAGTATATCAAACCTTAATTTTTGATTAGCAATATGCATTGCTAAGAACTTCATTTGGACAACTTTATTTAGATTTTTTTTTGCACCCTCAGATTTCAGATTTTCAAATAGTAGAGTCTTATTTATTCAGCGTGCAGATGATGTATAAATCTCAATTTCAAAAAATTGACCCTTAGGACTGGCTTAGGTCTGGTTTTGTGGTCAAGGGTCACATATACGTATGATTTTGAAAACTTGAGGCCCATATCTATAACAAACCAACAAAACAAAAACTTCTAAACATACAAAGAAATAAATTAAATCAAGCATAAAAATGTATTAATATTAGGGCTGCCAAACGATTAATCACGATTAATCGCATACAAAATAAAAGTTTGAGTTTGCATAATATATGTGTGTGTACTGTATGTAATTATGTATATAAATACACACAAATGAATGTATATATTTAAAAAATATATGTTATGTACAAAATATTTTTATTTATATATAATATAAATTATATAAAAACTATAATAAATACATATACTTGTAAATATTTCTTAAATATATACATGAATGTGTTTGTATTTATATATACGTAATAATTAAACACAGCACACACGCATATATTAGGCAAACTCACACTTTTATTTTGTATGCGATTAATCACGATTAATCATTTGACAGACGTAATTAATATTAACAAGAACTGCTTTAGCCCAACAATATACACTTTTGTACCTAAGTGTTTGTTACCATGTATGCTGAATTGTGATGGCTAATAATTTACTGCACACAACACCTTGTGCTGGGCATGTGTATTCTTTTTTGAGCATGTCTCAGAAAAGAACATGTGAACATGTCTGATTTTTCAGTCATCTTAGTGAAGTTAGTGAAGAGAGTGAATTTACTGTAAAATATTATGGAGTTAGGTTTGATGTAAGGTGTTTGACCCATATTTGGGCTGCAACTCAGTATTTAAGAGCCACTGCTGTGTAATAATGTTTAGTGCTGGTGTAGCTAAGGGCTCTTAAAGGGATAGTTCACCCAAAAATGAAAATCTGTTATAAAAGCTGCAGTACGTAACTTTTTTTGTGTTCAAAATTTACAGAATAAGCAAGTATGAATCTATTTTCCAAACCTGAATCACTATGGTACACCTATAATACGTTTTTATATTCTGACTATTTTAGACTGGTTCTGGTAAGAACCGCTGTGGAGTAGCCCAGTACCTGAGTAAATCGTCATAGACATAAACAGAGAGAAGTGCAATATTCTTCCACGAGATGTCATTCCAAACCTGTAAGACCTTCGTTAATCTTTAGAACACAAATTAAGATATTTCTGATGAAATCCGAAAGCTTCTGACCCTGCATCGACAGCAATGCAGCTACCACATTTAAAGGAGAAGTCCATTTCTAAAACAAAGATTCACATATAATTTACTCACCCCCTTGTCATCCAAGATGTTCATGTCTTTCTTTCTTCAGTTGTAAAGAAATTATGTTTTTTGAGGAAAACATTCAGCAGTTCCAAAATGCAGTTTAAATGCGGCTTCAAACGATCCCAAATGCGGTTGTAAATGATACCAGCCGAGGAAGAAGGATCTAGCGAAACGATCGGTTATTTTCATTAATAAATTACAATTTATATACTTTTTATACTCAAATGCTTGTCTTGCCTTGCTCTCATTGAACTCTGTGTATTCTGGCTCAAGACAGTGAGGGTATGTCGAAAAACTCCAATCGTATTTTCTCCCTCAACTTCAAAAATCATTTCAAAATCATCCTACATCGCTGCAGAAGTACCGACCCAGTCTTTGCAAAGTGAACATGCAAAGAAGATCAAACACCATCAACAAAAAAGGTAAAACAGTGATATAAGGCGTTGAGGGAGTTGAGGGAGAACATGAGATGGGAGTTTTTCGACATACCCTAACTGTCATAAACAGGAAAAAAAAAACAGTCCAAGCAGAGCAGGACAAGACAAGCGTTTGAGATTAAAAAGTAGATAAATTTATTATATACTATATTATTTTTAGACCCTTCTTTCTTGGCTGGGATCGTTACAACCGCATTTGGGATCGTTTGAAGCCGCATTTAAACTGCATTCTGGAAGTTCAAAATCGGGGCACCATATCAGTCCATTATAAGGCGAAAAATGCTGAAATGTTTTCCTCAAAAACATAATTTATTTACAACTGAAGAAAGAAAGACATGAACATTTTGGATGACAAGGGGGTCAGTACATTATATGTGAATCTTTGTTTTGGAAGTGGACTTCTCCTTTAAGGCCCAGAAAGGTAGTAAGGACATCGCTAAAGGATTAGTTCACTTCCATAACAAAAACTTACAGATAATTTACTCACCCCTTGTCATCCAAGATGTTTATGTCTTTCTTTCTTCAGTCGTAACAAAGTTGTCTTTTGAGGAAAATATTTCAGGAATTTTCTTCATATGGTGGACTTCTATTATGATTTTGAAGTTGGAGGAGAAAATGAGATGGGAGTTTTTCGACATACCCTAACTGTTTTGAACCAGAGTGCACAGAGTATGCATCGCAGAGCTAGACAAGATGAGTGTTTGCAGTTTAAAAGTGTATGAATTGTATTTTTTAAAATAAAATAACCAGTCGTTTCACTAGATAAGACCCTTCTTTTTTGGCTGGGATCGTTTAAAGACATGAACATCTTGGATGACAAAGGGGTGAGTAAATTATCTGTAAATATGAGAAAAAAAGCTGGTGCAGGAACTGGCATTCTGATCGATCAAGTGCTTCAAGTGTATTTCAAGTTGTTATTTTTGTTTTCTTTGCACACAAAAAGAATTCTTGTGGTTTCATAACATTACGAATGAACCACTGGTGTCTCATGGACTATTTTAACAATGTCCTTACTACCTTTCTGGGCCCGCGTCACTGCAGAAAGCTCTCAGATTTCATAAAAAATATCTTAATTTGCATTCCGAAGATGAACGAAGGGTTTGGAATGGCATGAAGGTGAGTAATTAATGACAGAATTTTCATTTTTAGGTGAACTAGCCCTTTAATATAACTGCATAACTGCCGTTATTCATCAGCATGGTCTTTCACCTTCTTTTGTGAAACACAAAGAAGGTGTTGAAAAATGTTTTTTTTTGTCCATAGAATGAAAGTCAGTGGTGTCCCATATTGTATGAACCATAACATTTTTCAATTGGTGTTCCACAGAAGAATGCATGCATGTTTGGAACAACAAGAGTAAATGATGACAGAATTTTCATTTCAGATATCCCTTTATGTCTCATTAAGCTATTGATGAAGCCTTGTCGAGACACCAGAATCCTATTCACGGGGCCTTCAATGAAGCCTTATTCAGAGAAGCCAAACAAAAAATGTCTTCCATTCATATCCCAGGCAAAAAAAGACAAGAAAATAAGATATATATGGAGAATCCAACCCTGTAGATAACAACAATAAATAAGAGCAGAACAAGAGTTTCCCTACATTCATGGGGAGTTTGGTTCAGCGTTTTTAGATCTTGGCCTCTGTTGACATGGATGATGGTGCCGTGCTGTGTGATTGTTCCTCATCGTCCATTGTTCTGTGTGATTAACAACATGCGCACAATACCGTGATATTACTTGCGGTTTACACTGGCTGAATGTGGTGTGAACATGACGTGAATGCGCTTAAAGAAGCTCAGCTCACCCTTTTGTTTGAGGTCTTGATGGGAATAGTAGAGCCTTGAAGCTGTCAGCCCAATAAAGAAGCCATTCCAGCCCTGCCTCGACACTGGGGGGAGATTCAAAGGAGAGGGTGGGGGGGAAGAACCAGATTTAGTTCACTGCTGTTTCCTTCCCACAAAAAGCCCCTGCATTAAAGAAAATCCAAATATTTGAGCATTACCAGAGGATGATAATGTAAAATCAACTTAAAATTGCCACAATACGATGTGTGACAGTTTTGCCATAATGCGCCTCGGTGGGATTAGTCATTCATTAAACAGGTTTGCCATGCAAAGCTACTGTCAGATATTTGTCTGGAATTAGAGGGGAAAGAAAAAAAAAAACAACCAGAAAGATCCCCTGAACAATTAACATCACCCGCCTCATTATAACGACCAACTTAATCTTTAAGCATGTGAGTTCCCTGGTTTGGATTTCAAGGCGAGATTTCCAGCTCTCTTTGTCAGAACAAAACAAAAGAATGGCTAAAACAAAAGCTCATGTAAACAAATGTTCAGATTTGTCTAAAAAAAAAAAAAATCAGCTCTGTATATATCAGACGTGATACTGTCTCAAAAATGCATACCAGACAATAACGCAATGAATATTCATTTCTGTAGCGTTTTATGCTGCTATAGTGAAGCTTACAATTCAGTGGTTGAGAGAGGTAGCAAACTGGGTCTTTATTCAGAGCTATTTCAGCTATTCTTGGAGTTTACTTTAGACTGCTTCACTTTAACAGTACAGGTGACATCTGAGGTGTATGCTTTGTAAGGGCAAATATACCAACAATATAAGGAATGATGTGGTGTAAATGGATAAAAGCATTACAAAAGATGAAAATGATTATCAACAATACTGTTCCAGGCACTTTAACGGCAGGTTTATCTTTCTCTCACATCTCAAGCCAAAGTTGGTTGCCTTGTATAAATGTCACTTTTGTTGAAAAGCTGTGAAAGTATTCTTGTCGGAACCTTTACCAGCGATATTTGAATTCAAGATCCCTTGAATGACCAAAGAGATACCTGGTTCATGATCGCAGTTCTTTCAACCTTAAATCTATTTCAGATCAAACACTTGTGTGTGAAAGCAAGATCTGTAGAGCTCCCTCTACAGGAACTTTACAGATATTGCATAGAATGTTTTTGGAATTTTTTTTAATATTATAAATCTGCAAATAAAACATATGATGCAGTACTATTACTATAAAATATTTTATACATTTTGTAACTCATATGAGTCAGACTTGGAACCCGAAGGTCGAGGGTTCGAGTCTCAGTAACGGCAGGAATTGTAGGTGGGGGAAGTGAGCGAACAGCGCTCTCTTCCACCCTCAATACCACAACTGAGGTGCCCTTGAGCAAGGCATTGAATCCTCAGTTGCTCCCTGGGTGTTGCAGCAAATGGCTGGTCACTGCTCCAGGTGTGTGTTCACTTCTGTGTGTGTGTGCACTTGGATGGGTTAAATGTAGAGTATAAAAGTAAATGTAGAGTATAAAAGTAAATTAAAAACGTTAGTCCATGTCAGATGGAATAAAACGCGATTCATTTCAGAAAAAATGTGCGATTAATTCATTTTTTTTAATTGATTGACCCCACACACACATATATATATGGTTAAAAATGGGGACATGGGGCAATGTCCACATAAGTCACCCTCTACTTGTAATACCTATGTCATACCCATGTCATTATACAAATTTGTGTCCTGATATGTCACAAAAACACGTGCACACAGACACACACACCTGTGGAAAGTTACAGTAAAAACAGCAATATATTAAAGTATAAAAATGTTACGTATAATTTATCCCAGTGGCAAAGCTGCATTTTCAGAAATGATAATCAGAAATGTTTTTTAATCACCAAATTAGCATATCAGAATGATTTCTGAAGGATCTGAAAAATCAGCTTTGCATCACAGGGATACTTTACATTTTAAAATAAATTAAAAAGAAAACTGTTCTTGTATAATAATATTTCAGAAGATAAATGTTTTACTGTATTTTTGGTCACATTAATGCAGACTTGTTAGGCATAACAGATTTCCTTCAATAACATAAATAATAATAATAATTAAAAAAATTCTTGAAGAAGAAATGCATAGATTTATATAGTGTGAAGTCTGATCTTTGAGAAAATATAGTGTCACAAATTTCATCAGTTCTTTTATTGTGTTTTTTTTTTAAACATTTTTACTGAACTGTACCATAAATTTGTCCTATGGTGTGACATAGCAAAAAAGTTATAATTATAACTTAGTTATATAGTTATATGTATAAAATAGTTAAAATAGTTAAATGTATAATATACACTGCCCTCCAAAAGTTTGGAAACGCCCTAGAAAAGTGGGGTTTTGGACAATAATGGCATGAATCCTTTTTAAATTGTGATAATTTTGCACTGATAAGGGATGACACAAACTACGAAAACATATAACATATAACATTTTCGATTCATCAAAATATCCACCATTAGCAGCTATTACAGCTCTGCATAATCTGGGCCTAAATTCATTGTATTCTAAACTTAACTGGCAATCAATTGTTGAAGCTATTAAGGTGTGCTGACCCAAAAATCTTTTAAAAAACCTGGGCCAAGTTTAAACCAGTAACCAGGCATCACAGCTGGCAAAGGGGCATGTCTGACTTTGACATGTATATATTGCCATTATTATGTAATCAAAATTAGTATTATTGCTGGTCTTCAATGATAATGTCAAGTTATTTTAATGTATTTGCACCAAAAAATTATAAGGATTTATGCTGATATCGTCCAAAACCACACTTTGCCAGGGGTGTTTCCAAACTTTTGGAGGGCAGTATATCTATATATATGATATAAATAGTTTGGTAACCTTAACATACAACTATTTTTATTAAATGTTAATTTTAACATTTACTAATGCATTAGTAAATTCAAAAGTTGTGCTTGTTAACATTAGTTAATGCACTGTGAGCTACCATGAACTAACAATGAAAGACTGTATTTTCATTAATTAATGTTTAACAAAGATTAACAGTACTATAATAAATGTATTGTTCATTGTTTGTTCATGTTAAAGTGTTATCAATATTATACAGAGTGTCATTTTAGTAGCTTCTGAATTGCTGAAATATCCTATTTTTACAAAACAGTATATAGCAGTTTCAAACCCTTTATATCCATAATAATAATGTATAAAATAAAGTAAGAATGCACAACCAGTGCGGTGAACTGTTATAAGCTGCTTTTAAAGCAACTTGGCCTTGCTGATTAGATCTTTATGTAAATCTTATTGGCCAGAACGTCTTGTCTGCGTGTGTGTGTGTGTATACGCCACTGTCAGCTCGTCCATTCATTTCGCAGTCTGATTGAAAGGGGCACAGATGAAATTTATCTGTCACAATGGCTAATGAAAACCCCCGCCACATCTGACCAAGACCTCGGTGGCCTTAGCGATAATACAGCTTTGTCCAGGCCACCTCAGTCCTATAAATGTGAGAATTCCTTGCCTTTGGAAGTGTTTTATTTGTCATTCTTTCGGGAATGATAAAGAGATTGGTCTCCAGGGAATGTTTTGTTGCTGCCATAAAGGGAAGGCCATGTCAGCGTTATTATTTTTTCTTGTGGCAATCTACACGTTTTCAGCCCACTTTAATCTGTTTGGCAGCTGGTCAGGTGGGATGTGGCCTTGCCCCTCTGTCACCTCTGCGAGGGTCCCAGTGGTAAATATGAAGCCGCGTCATGGCTTTTCCAGCCAGAGGAGGGACCGAGCTCTGTCGCCGCATACAAATACCCTTTTGATACGCTTTAGGCCTGAAGAGGATGAACTGGCTCATTCACTCAACATAAAGAAACTGTTATTTCATCTGCTTAAAAAAGGAAGCGGTGTAGATGTCAAGCCACTCACAATTATTCGTTTGCCCTTCCGATAACTTTTAAGGTTTTCTGTTAAAGTCAGGCAGTTTAAACGTATGCCGTTGTGCATTTAGAAGTCTTTCGACGCACAATACGAGGATAGAGCTTCCTGTTAGTGCGCCGTATTTGTTTTTCCTCACCGTGAGGCACTGTATGAATAATAAGTCAGAGTATGCAGTGAGTGCTGTCGGCACATAAATGGCCTTAATATGAAGTGTCCCCACGGGATGCTCAGGGTCATTAACTCTAATGCCATTTTCTGCTACGAAGGCCCTCCAATTACCCCTCTTTCCTTTCAGCAGCAGCGAGTCGAACAAATAGAAAGAGAAAAAGGCCGAAAAGAACGGTTTATAAAGACCGCTTTGTCTCAGCTTCAGTTCTGACCTTGGTAAAACTGTGGATATGAGGCCAAAACCTTGTCAGGAGGAGCGTGCCGCTGATGACTTGAGTGGTTTTGAAGGGGGCCGAGCGTGTGCACAGCATAAGTAGGAGTCGAACGGCATCTGTGGACTAAGCAATGGCGGCGGTGATGAAGACAAGGGGTGGACAGGTCATATAGCCATGCTCTTTGTAAATGGTGCAGCTATTGATTTTTCGCTCTCCCTGAGGACAACGGACAAATGGTGGCCAGCTTGGCAAAAGTTGTTTCTGTCAGGTGTCTGTGTGTTTAATAATGTGTGTGGATGGTTTAAGGACATATTCCATTGAAGACTGTGAAAAAAGTACCTCAGAGTGTCGTTTGCGGCCTTAATTACATTTGAGCGAAAACAACCGTCTTGTGGATTTGCTAATGGGCCCAGCGGGACGTGATTCACTTACTGAGCTTTATTGCTGTGCTCGTCAAACACCTCCAGCGGGGTGGACATGTGGTGCTTATGTGTTTCTTTCCGAACTGGCCCACGCGTAAAGATGTTACGATGATGATTACTAAAAAACAAACAAATGAAACACCGTACATGTAGGCCTACCTGCTGAGCTGAGGAGGGAAACTGTGTGGGCAAACTATGTTTAGTTGTTTAAGGTTATCTTTGTGTAAATTAGTGCTTGTTGTAAAAAAAAGGAGAGTGTCAATTCTGTCATCATTTACTTACCTTAATGTCATTCCAAATATGACTGACGTCCTTCTGTGGAACACAAAAGGAGATGTTAATTAGAATTACAGGCTCAGCCAGCTTAATTATTTCTTTAAATAGCAAGTCAGTGACATGACATTTTTTTTTTAATCTGTAGATATTAATTTATCCCAAAATACATTAAAATCGTAATTTACACACAGTGACTTGAAAACACATTTTCTATAACGAGCAATTATTTAATTATTTTTAAAAAATTAAATGAATTAAAAAATATGCTTATAGAAGATGTATTATTGATATTATTTTTATTATTTAAATAAATGTATTTATTTTTGGTCAGAAATGTCAGTTTGATACAGCTGTCCTGATTTCATTAAGAAAAAAAAAATATACTGAAACTAAATTCAATTCAATTTTAGGTAGTTTGGCATAATCTTTTTATTTTATTTTATTTTATTTTATTATTTTTGGATTATTATTATTATTATTATTATTATTATTATTAACTTTTGTGTACCAGCTTAGTGATGCATCCAACATGTACAACAACAACAACAACAACAACAACAACAACAACAACAACAACAAAGACAGTAAAATATATGGTGTCACATGCAAAAGCAGCATTATTTAAATATATATATATATATATATATAATTTAATTTTTTTTTTGGTCAAAAATGTCAGTGTGATACAACTGTCCTGAATAAATCCTAAATTCATTTGAAGAACTTTTAGATAGTTTGGCATAACCTTTTTTTTTATTGTATTTTGTTTTATTTACTGTAAAATATCATGTGGTGTAACATGCAAAGGAAGCAATATTTATATAACTTTTATTATGTATATAAATGTTTTTTGGTCAAAATTGTCAGTGTGATACAACTGTCCTGATTTAATAAAGAAAAAATATTGAAACTAAATTCATTTGAAGAACTTTTAGGTAGTTAGGCATAACCTATTTTATTTTATTTTATTTTATTTTATTTTATTTACTTTTGTCTACCAGCTTAGTGATGCATCTAACATGCACAACATGTCATGTGCTGTAACAAATATAAAAAAAAAGACTGTAAAATATCATGTGGTGTAACACGCAAAGGAAGCAATATTTATGTAACTTTTATTATATATATATATTTTTTTTTCAAAATTGTCTGTGTAATACAACTGTCCTGCTTTAATAAAGATAAAATATTGAAACTAAATTCATTTAAAGAACGTCCTTGCTAAATGAATTTAAATGAACTATTTATTTTATTTTATTTTATTTTATTTTATTAACTTTGGTCCACCAGCTTAGTCATGGATCCAACATGTACTATGTGCTATAACAAACATTAAAATATATATATTATTATATATATTTATAATATATATATTATATATTAAATATATATATATATATATATATAGTGTCGTGTAACACAAGAGAAGATGCATTATTTATATAACTTTTATTATTTATATAAATGTTTTTTGGTCAAAATTGTCAGTGTGATACAACTGTCCTGATTTAATAAAGAAAATATATATATTGAAGCTAAATTCAAATAAATAATTTTTAGATAGGCATAATATTTTATTTTATTTTATTTTATTTTTTAAATTATTATCATTAGTAATTTTTCTCCACCAACTTAAAGTGATGCATCTAACATGTACAAGTGATTTGCTGTAACGAAAATGTAAAAAAAAAAAAAAATACACAGTACAATGTAACAACAAAAATCATGTAAAATATCATGCAAATTCAGATTTGTAAAACAAATAATCAAATTATTTTTTAATAAAAACTTTACCGTAAATTGTATGTGAATTGTATGTATTTTTTATATTTAACTGAATGAATATTTTTTCAACATATATATTCGGTGTGTAAGGAAAGTATTCTCCTTTGCTTGATGGTTAGAGCCATAAAAATGTTTCTCGAAAATGATGTAAACTAGCATTAGTGAAAAGTCTTTAGCACTTTAATGTAGTGTTTTGAACTGGATTTAAATAATTTTTTTATGAAATGACCTTTTCTTCATCATAGACACTTGTAACATTGATTATCATTCACACATTTCAGTGAGCAGTAAACTGGACGTCGACAGAGACGTCATAATTTTGTTTTCTAATAGCCTAATATTACATTGGTCTAAATTATTGACTCAAGGTATCTTCTAATAGGGACGAATACAATTGTGACACCACTGGGACAGCTCTGGGTCATGTTTTGTGCGCTGCTAATGATCTGTGTTGAGGTATTCTGTTCAGAACGACCAACAATTTAGGTGGATCTTAGAATTTCAGGGCCTCTGGGCCCATTTTCCAGCACAGCGGCTTAAATGCAGGACGGCTCCGAGTCAGAGTAATACGAGAGCGTTTGTCCCTGTCAAATCTATCTTTCCACTCTTGCACACACTGTGACCATTTCACATTGACCCAGAGGTTATCTTATGGAAGGCTTACAGTGGAGCAGAAGCTCACCGTCCGTTTGCTTTGCTCGTGGGTGCACCATAAAGATCTAGTAACTCCGTTACAAACAGATTTGATTTTATCAGGTCAATCTAAAAAGCTGTATCTATATTAAACAGGTTTTATCATTTGATGATCACTATTTATTGGACATTGTGGCATTTCGGACGTAATTAGGCATTTTCAGTTTCATTGGATGGCATATTTACAGATCCATTATGTTTTGGACCTCAGCTTACTTATTAAACCGATGTTGTTTTTGCACGCGCATGTCCAAAATCTTATAGAAAAGGATGTTTTTTTTTCTTTTCAAAATTAATGGTGGCATTGCTTGAATATTAAGATAGCAGAAGCAATCTGTGCTCCTTTTTTCAGACCTAAAATCACAAAGTATGCTATTGTGGGCAAAGCTATTATGCTCTCAGCCTTCTAGTGGGTTAGTCGTGAATGTTTTTCATATTACCGTCTCTCCACTTGACTATTGTGTCATAAAGAGATTTTCATCTAGTACATTGACTCACAAAAATGCCCACATGCATGCAAATAAAAAGGGACTTGACAAACAAAAGCTCTCCTATGAAAACCGCAATTGTGTGCGGAAGTATACAACATGGCTATAAAGCATTTAAAGGAAAAAAATTAACATTTGAAATGGACTCAGCTGTTGTCTGCTAATTAGTTGTCCTTGGGAGAGAAAGAATGGAACGGTCCCTTTCAGTGTCATTCTGTGCCCTTGCTATTTAGGCCTTCTTCCTCCAGACTGTTCAAGGTAACTGGCAAACCTCCTTATTTGGACTATAGGATACGTTTGCCTTTATCATTTCATTTTCTCGCTGTTAACCCTATACAACACCCTAATATGACAATGAAATCTATGAAATCTTTTTTTGAAGGACGATTGTGCAGTTTCGTTTTACAGTACTTCTGCTAAATTTGCTTTTTATTAGGATCTCTTTCTTTTTTTAGGCATGCACTATATATACGCACCATGTCAGTTATGATAATGTTATAATTTTTTTTTTTCCATACCAGTCAAGATTTATTTGTGGATGCTTTTCCCCCCTATTTAAATTAGATTTTCCACCTATTTGTTTTCATAATGCTTACTTAAACTAGTGTTTAAAGTCAATAACTTTAATAACACTGTTAGATGTTCTTTTTTTTGTTCATTCTTTTTTTTTCATAATGCTGTGTTGCCTAAATTTACTTTTAGCTAATGTAATTTTTTAAGCTGTTTTTATTTTAATTCATTTATGCACAAAATAATATATATATATATATATATATATATATCCATCTTCTGCTCACCAAGCCTGCATTTATTTCATCCAAAGTACAGCAAAAACAGTACAATTTTGTAATTTTTTTACTGTTTAAATAACTGTTTTCTATTTGAATATATTTTAAAATGTAACTTATTCCTGTGATTTCAAAGATGAATTTTTAGCACCATTTCTCTAGTCACATAATCCTTCAGTAATCATTCTAATATTCTGATTTGCTGCTTAAAAAAACATTTTTTATGACATTTTTATGAATATGAATATATTTTTATGAATATAAAGTTCAGAAGAACAACATTTATCTGAAATAGAAATCTTTTGTAACATTATAAATGTCTTTATCATCACTTTTGATCAATTTAAAGCATCCTTGCTAAATAAAAATATAAATATCTATAATTTCCTTTGCCAAAAAAAAAAGAAAAAGCTTTTTATTTCAGATAAATGCTGATCTTTGGATCTTTCTACTCATCAAAGAATCCTGAAAAAAATTTACTCAACTGTTTTAAATAATAATAATAATAATAATAATAATAATAATAAATGTTTCTTGAACAGCAAATCAGCATATTAGAATAAATTTCTGAAGGATCATGTGACACTACAGACTGGAGTAATGATGCTGAAATTTTAGCTTTGATCACAGGAATAAATTACATTTTAAAATATAACAGAAAGCAGTTATTTTAAATAGTAAAAAATATTTCAAAATTCTACTGTTTTGCTGTAATTTGAACCAAATAAATGCAGGCTTGGTGTGAGCAGGAGAAACTTCTTTAAAAAACATTAAAAATCTAGCTGTTCAAAAACTTTTGACTGGTAATTCATGTATATATTCCATTTATTTATTTCATTTATTATTATATTCCATTTATTATTTAATGCTAATGTACATTTCATGCACACAAAAAAATTTAATATGTCCTATGTAAAAGATGTCGAGGCAATATAATAGGATTTAGATTTCATTTGAGTAGGGTAAACGATTAATGTAGACTCTATTTCAGATCAAGCAATTTCAGCATCGTCTTGATCACTGTCAGATGCATAACCATTATCTACATCTCTGATCAATAGAGAAGGATAATACTGTTTTTAATGCAACTTATGATCCAAAATATCTTTTAATATTTGTTAATAGCACATTAGCTTTCAAACCTCATTAAACTGATGTTCAATGCTACGAACAGGTGAATTTGGTCATTGCCAGTGCCTTGAAATCGTTTAAAATATTTTGCATGTTAATTATTTGGATTGCAATGTTAACGGTATTTTAACACGACATTTAAATTGGCCTTGTGGCAGTTTAACATGGGACAGAAGATATGAAATAGACACCTTCACACAAAAAAACCTATGTGTACCTATTCATACAGTTTCTAGCTGAAATGAATGCTGGTGACAGAAACCTCCAACAAGTTTTATTCCTGTTCTCACAAATTATGATAACAGGGAAGGTTATCGATTAATAAAGACTTATTTTAATTTGATTCCATGCCTGTGCTATGATCTACTATAGTGCATGATTTGTACACTAATACATCTTCAACTTCTGAACTGCCACAATATGTACAACAACCAACATAGTAAAACGTTGCTTGAATGGACACTTGACATTTCACTTTGAAAGTGTTGTTTGAAAGCAAAGTAATATCATATTTCCCCCAATGGTCCTGAGTTGCATATTTGTGTCTGTTTAGTTGCACCTCCATTTCTCACTCTGTGATCTTATTAAAATGTGTTTATTTTTGTTGTTAAAAAGTTCAGTGTGACGCGGTAGGTTTTTCAAACAGCAGAGTTGGGACAGAAAACACTTTCCGTCGAGCTACATTGGCGAATTATGTGAATTATGCACCTGTATGGCGCACACCACATTAAGCTCCCTCAATCACGAAGTCAATTACTTTTTTAGAGCAGTAATCATAGAGGTCCTTGATCCATACCTAGAAAATCAATAGGACAATCCTCAATGAACATTAATTTCCACAAATTTCCATGTCATTTATTTAGTTTATGAAACATGGACCTGAATAGGCTGGCAGCCAGGCAGATTTACATTATCTTTAGGCATGAACTGTTAAGTGTGAATCGTTTTGATATGACTCTTTCTGGTGTGAATCATTTGTGTGAGTTTGGTGGGAGAGGCAGAATGAGATGTGGCCTTGGCAATGAGAGCTTTGTGTGCTCCTGCCATTTAGACCCTTTGATATCTGAAGAAGTCAGACCAATGCTCCAGTGTCTTCCTTTTCAAAATCCCTCCTAATTTCTCTCTCATCTCAGCCTGTTCTACCTTGAGCTTAAGGAGCGAGCCATTCATTTATTGCTTTCTCACTTGATTCAGATTTTAATCGAATTTTAATGTTTTAATTAATATTTTCATCAGTATATAAAGATGTCATCTCTAAGCCAGGTCAGGCATAATACGTTCTTTACAAATGTTTTTGATCTGTGGGTTAAATGTTAAGCACAAAGCAACCCAAAGTGTTTAGTAAAAAATTATTAGGATGTCGTTTTCAGACATTTCGGCTAGTTCCAATTGACGAAACAAAATGTACTTTATATTTCAGCCATTTAAGATCGTCGCTTTAAAGATGGCATACGCTGCTAGTCTTTTCTGACATGAGGCGATGTTTATTTGGCTTAATTTATGGATCTATTGGCTGAAAGGGTCTATGCAATGGTAAACACTTTTTATCAGTCGGCATATAAGAAAATGCCGCTTAAAATGTAAAAAATAAAAAAAAGAGTTGATCAGCAAGTTGTGTCAGATAGAGGATGTCAGAGGGGGTCTGACTGCCACCCCTCTATTATAACCCTACTTTTCTGTGTGTCCATGCAGAGGACCTATCTCTGTTCCTCGTACACACATATTTATGCTGGAAAACAGCAGCCTAAGCACAAATTGGAATTTAAAAAGGCTTTAAGGCTGTAGATTCCCTCCCTTGCTCTTACTCTCTTGAATTTCCATGCTATAGCAAAAGCGGGGAGGGAAAAGAAGTCACATGTTTATCTTGCTTGTGCAAATACTAGCTTTATTTCTCTGTTTATTTGAAATCTTATCATCCTTTTGGACACTGCTCGACCATTTTAAATAACCTCTTATTTGGTTCACCTCACATCCTAACTGAATTTCTCCAGTGCTCTATCCCACCACTCATTTCATCTGAACGAAATATCTTCCATTTCTTAATCTAGTCCCACACCTGCTTAGAAGTCAAACTATTCAGCTGGGGTAGAAAATGCTATTTTAATTCCGTGATGTAAAAATTGTGAACCTTTTCTTTACGTGCAGTTTTCATCTGGAGTGGAGCAGGAGTGTGTGAGTCCCTATGTGGGCTCTATTGAGCTTGTATTTGGCGGAGAAAAAAAAAAAAACATTGTCTGCACATTGAAGTATAATTAAATTGCAGCATATTTCCAAAACCTGTTTTACATTTACATGCTAAATAAACCTGCATTTAAGTGATAATATTCTGCTCATTGAAGATTAGCTTTGGACTTTTATATTCAATCGGATGTCTGCTGAGGTGTAAGGGTCAATGATGAGTGTCCATTATAATTTCTTTTTCTTTTTTGTTTATTTATTTTTTTAGTTTAAAGCACGTGACAAATTCATAGTAATATACTGTTTGTATTCCTTTGTGTTTTCAAATAGTTTCAAAAAAGCTACCATTTCCAGAAATGGTTTACATTTATAATAATATAAAGCATTTTTTTTTGTATATTTTTGTAGATTTTTTTCCAAATAGTATAAAATATTATTTTATAACCATTTTATGGAAGTTGCACCTTGTGACATTTGTGACCCTGGACCACAAAACCAGTCTTAAGTAGCACGGGTAAATTTGCAGCAATAGCCAAAAATACATTGTATGGCTCAAAATTTTCGATTTTTCTTTTATGCCAAAAATCATTAGGATATTAAGTAAAGATCATGTTCCATGAAGATATTTAGCAAATTTCCTAGTAATATGCATTCCTAAGAACTTCATTTGCACAACTTTAAAGGTGATTTTCTCAATATTTAGATTTTATTTGCACCTTCAGATTCCATATTTAAACATCACAAACCATACATCAATGGAAAGCTTATTTATTCATCTTTCAGATGATGTATAAATCTCAGTTTCGAAAAATTGACACTTATGACTGGTTTTGTGGTCCAGGGTCACATTTTACAATCTAAACCGGTAACACTTTACAATAAGGTTCATTAGTTAACACTGGTTAGCTACATTAGTTAACATTAACTACGAATAAACAATACTTCTACAGCATTTATTAATCTTAGTTAATGTTAATTTCAGCATTTACTAACGCATTATTAAAATCACAAGTTGTGTTTGTTAACATTAATGCTCTGTGAACTAACATGAAAAAATATTTTTATTAACTAACATTAACAGAGATTAATAATATAGAGTAATAAATGTATTATTCATTGTAAAGTGTTACCAACAAAGCTTTACTACAATATATGTAATAAGACTTATTGATAACACTTTAGTATAGAGACCAGTTCTCACTATTAACTAGTTGCTCATTAGCATGCATATTACTAGCATATTGGCTGTTTATTAGTACTTATAAAGCGCATATTCTGCATGACCATATTCTACATCCCTACCCAATACCTAAACTTAACTAACTATTAATAGTCATAGTTAATGGTTTGTTTAATGGCGAGAACTGGACCTTAAAATAAGGTGTGACTGACTTATTGAAATTGACACACAGTTATGAAGGTCTGCATGTTTTTTTTTTTGTTTTTTTTTGCGTTTCTACATGTTGGTTGGATCACATGACTTTGTTGATCACATCACATGACTTTGATGTTGAAGGAAGCAGTTTTGTTATCACAGGTTTAAAAATGTAAGAAATAATAATAAAAGACTATTCCAAACAGATGTTTTTTTCTGTCATTGTTTTAATGAGGCTTTTTGACTTTATTTCCCTCCCCCCAACAATCTAAATAAATATTAATACGACATTAAAAACATGTCATTGTATTTTAATGTATTTTTAAAATAAATTAAACAGATAAGACAAAAAAATTGTGTACCTATAATAGAATTCACCTGAAAAGAAGTTGTTCACTGCTCTCTAAAATATAGCAAATATATCTTCAGCTATTAATTTATAGAGATTTTGCCAGAGCCAATTGATTTATTAACTTTATCCTTAATAGGATCCCTATGTGTTGACATGGGGGCACAGAAGTGAGAACGCTAGAGTTTAATTTTTGAAATAGAAATGGTGACTTCATTATTACATAATTGTTGGAAGCTCAGACAGCGGCGATATTAAAACAGATAATGCTTTGTGAATGTGAAGTTGATTTATGGCGTACGGTCAGCGGCTTGTGTTTGTAATTATATCTTAATTGAATTTTGCGTTCTGCGGGGAACGCTTTATTTGTTTAAGCGCGGCCGCAGTGCGGCGAGAAGCTTGACACAGCAGTTTCCTCTCATGTGAGCCGGTTTGTGCCGAGAGCAGGTTAACACACTCCCGAGCCCCTGAGAGATGAAAAAGCATAAATTAAAGCACTCCCTCAAGGAGAAGAGGGGGGCGCCGAGTAACGAAGGTATTATCAGTGGAAGGCGAGAGGCAAAGAGAGCTCAGTTTCATCCTGCTTTTCTTTGTTAACACAAAGCGGGTCACCTCCATAGGAAGGTGAGTGAAGTAAATGGGAGGCCCTCAGACAATGGCGGTCAGGCGATAAACTCTCCCCCTTCGTCCTGCCCCGCTATTCATTACTTTGGGCTTGTTTTGCCGCGCAGACAAGAGGCAAATAACGGCTCCAGCCGCGACGGTTGTTTCGGGAGAAAAAGATACGAGCGCACGCTTACGGAGGTGGGGGAGCGGCGCGCAAACACGCGCACACGTAGTCACTTGAGAAATGTTTTAATTATGTACAAAAGAACGTTCTTAATAAAAGAGGGAATTACGGCAAACGCTTTGAACAATCACGGGAATTTGGCCAAAAGGAAACGAGTTGATTGCCACATACTCCTTTACTCGCTTTCTCTGCCTCTCTCTCTCTCCGTCGCTCTCCTCCATTAAAAAAAAGAGAGAGGCCTGCAACTTCAAGCAGTTTTTTAATCAGCTAAAAAACATATGTGGCTTTGCTGCTAAGACAGCTTGGCCAGGCACTGATAAATGCCTATCACTAATTTGCATACGGTAAAAGCTACCCTTTAATCAGAACCTCTAATCCCTGTCGGTATTAATGATTTTTTTTTCCTCGTATAGTATCATGTTTGCTAATTCCAAAGTGATCAGCTTCTTGTATGCGTCTCCTTTTTTGTGCTGGCATAATGGTCGAGTTGAGAACTTCTGTTATCCTACTTTGGCACATAATTAGGACTACAAAGGAGGACAAATCACTGTGAATGGGTCTCACAAAGAGGAGGCCCTTTTTTCTTCGCCTTCCTTTTTGCGCAGTCCTCGTTAACGGCCGTGTCACTTTTGAGAAAAGAAACGGCGGAAAAAAATTGGACGCTCTGCAAATGCGGCGCCCGCGACAGTAGCTGCATTTTTAGAGAGGCTGAAAAATATCAAAAATTTACCATGTAATTAAAACGTCTATCATTGAGCTCATGGTTTAGAGCCTGCATACGTCTCCTCCAAATGGCACTCTAGGCTATAAAACACTCCATTTAATTTGACTGCTAAGCACCTTGCAGAGTGCATCAATCCAAGGTTCTTTTCAGTTTATATAATATAAATACCACTTTCCTTCTCCAGTTAGTAAAAACTTTGCTGAGTGTGTGTGAGGGGAAGAGATCAGCATTTGAGGCAAAAAAAAAAGTGACTGCCACTTCAGCACTGATTACACAGCAATGGGAGATTTTTTGAAAGACATTTTATATTTTTTTTGAAAGTCCTTGATTCGAAAGAATCAAAGGAAGAAGAAAAGAATGTTGTGTGGTTAAAAGGTCTGGAGGGCAGTGGTATGTGTAAGCACAATGAAGAATAAATGGCTGTGGAAAAAAAAAAAAGAAAAACGAAATGTCAGCTAGGTATACACGCGGGCTGATTTATACAATTCATTTGGGCCATTACTTTTCATTAAAGATCAAATGAAATGGGTACTTACTTACTAAGAGGCCTTTGGGGAGCTGAATTGCAGAGAAGAAAGAAGATTAAACTTTACATTCAGCCCCAAATTTAATTCAGAAGTAATCAATCGCATAATGGGCCTGCAACTGTAGCCTGGGTGATTGAAATGAAATTACCATATTTTTAATCTTAATTTTCCACACTGTTTATCTGACACTGTCAATATAAAATACAAACAGATAATGAAATAGCATTATATTGACACTACAATCATCTCTCGAGCAGCCCTCTGTGATTAAACCGCTGGAATGTTTGATTACATTTTGTTGGCTGACATTACAAATGACACGGATGCTTCGCCGAGACTTGCTGCCGGCTGGAAAATGAGCCTATCCATCAAGGACTCCTGGCAGCTTCCCCCTTCCAGTCGATCGCTACTGCCAACGGTCTGGGCACCCTTCTGTCAAGCCGTTTAGCACCGCCGAGGAGGGAGGGAGGGAGGGAGAGAGAGAGAGAGAGAGAGAGAGAGAGAAAGAGAGAAAGAAAGAGAGAAAGAGAGAGAGAGAGAGAGAGAGAGAGAGAGAGAGAGAGAGAGAGAGAGAGGAAGGAAGGCCCGGAGAGAGGGCAGGGTTGAAGAAAGGAGTGATTCACGACTCCTTTGCTTTACTAATGATTCAAAGCAAAACAGAGAGAGGGGGAGAGGAGGGGAGCACAGGAAGATCTTGCGTAGCCTCTTCAGTCTTTCTTATGCTGCCTCTCACCTGCTAGAAATGAAAGGTTAGCAAAATCAAAACAATTCATCTCTTGCGCTTAGAGTTGTTTTTCTCTTTAATTTTGGGGAATTGTGTTCAGTTGATAATTTAAATCATTATTAGTCTTAATTAGATTAAGACTTGGAACTGGAACTAGGTAATTAAGAGGCAAATCAGTTTTAAAGGTGAAACCATTTATGTTGTTCGGGCCAGTATGGCAGTCATCTTATACTGAAACCTAGTGTCAGGATTATGCATAGCACAAATGCAAAGGTTTGTGGTTGCTAATTCCATTCTAGAAATGCATCGTAATTTATTCTGCAAAAGAAAGTGTTTGGTAATAGCTGTATTACTAAGATAAAGTGATTTGTATTCGGCTGGTCATGTGATTCCAAAATGGCTGCCCCCATGCTTTAAAAAATGCTGGGTTAAATCCAACCCAGCGCTGGGTAAAATATGGACAAACCCAGCAGTTGGGTTGCTACCCAGAAGGTTGGGTTTAAACGTTTAACCAAACTGCTGGGTCACAACAACCCAGTTGCTGGGTTTTTACCCAGCGCTAGGTTGTTTTTAACCCAGCAGTTTTAAGAATGCACACTCTAAAAACATGCTGGGTTATTTTTTTTACTCAAATGCTGGGTTCAGCTTGTTGGGTCATTTTATTGGGTTATTTTTTGTATTTTTTACCCGTGTGCTGGGTAGTTTTTCTGTAACTTAGCTGCTGGGTCATTGAAGGCTGCGTTATTTATTTTCTACCTAACCATTGGGTTGAGCCTGTCTCTGATGAAATAACCCAGCTGCTGAGTTACAATCCGAGCCCAGTCCTCTAGGAGAGAGCGGTTTTCAGCGCCGCCAATTTGCACTTCAGCGAAAATAAAGGTTTGTATACATTTGATTTAATGTATAAAGTCTGTATAAAGCGCAACATAAGACGAGATGTTGCTCAGCTGCTTCGCAGGATGGAAATGCCTTTTGCCTTGCATAAAATAAATGGATTTTAGGTTATTGTACTGGGTTTAATTTAGTTTGATATTAAAATATGTTTTCTAATGTCAATACTGTTTGTTTATAGGCAGGTTTTGGAGTCAGTCATGGCATCTTTCGGCTTTCCGTTTTAAGCCAGCAATATAATCATTTTTAAACAATAGTTGACTTAAATAACCCAGCATGTTTGGCAAAAACATTTCACCAAGCTAGCTGGGTGAAAATAACCCAGCATGTGTTCTGTCCAATATTTACCCAGCGCTGGGTTGCCAAATAACCCAAGTTGGGTTGTTTTTAACCCAGCATTTTTAGAGTGCATGAGGGGACCCACTCCACCTAAAATAAAACAGCTTTTTATAGTGGCAACTAGGGCTGTACTCAACTAAAGATTTCTCTGGTCGACTAGTAGTGATTTTAAGCATTAATCGACTATTAGTCGCACGTTTATTAATAAACCATATAAATCATAATAATGAGCCATTTTACTCCCTACAGATGGCCTATATTCTTCATGTCTGTAAGGCAAGTATACATGGCATTTTAAAGTTCTGCGCTCATGTTCACAGAGATTTGTTTTAATTATTTTACAAAAGCGCAACATTTCGTTGTTATTCTGAGTGCACACAAATAAACATAGAGTCTTTACAAATTCGAAAGATGTATTACTTTTATCTGTATAACCAAAAATGACGGAGTATTTTAAGTGACCGTACTGGCTCCTCCATCTGTCATACAGTAAGCGCGCTACTGTTCAACTTCCACACTTCACACAGACACTTCAGTAGGGCTATGTAAAGTTACTATTACATATATCTTTCAGATGAAGAGCCATATTTGAGGTCAATAAATGATAGAAGGATGTATGAATTTCCACCCGATGTACTATATCACCACATAGACCAGCTGTTAAAGATCTGTCCATCACTTCCTGTGGATTTTTAATTTTTTTTTTTCTGCGACTAATAACATTTTGGGCAACCAAGCCTCTTCTCGTCGATTAGTTGACTATTAGGGGGTAGCCGTAGTGGCAACTGGTATAGTTTTTATCAGTTTAAATATATCTATAAAAAGTAAGATTTGTTTCTATTCATTTATGTTTTTTAAGGAGGGAAAAAATACTGAATACACCTTTAAGCAGCCGTGGCCTAATGGTTGTGGAGTTTGGCTTGTAACCGAAAGGTTGCGGGTTCGAGTCCCAGGTCCGGAAGGGATTGAAGGTGGGGTGAGTGAATAACCAGCACTCTCTCCACCCTCAATACCACGGTCCCTTGAGAAAGGCACTGAACCCCCAACTGTTTCCTGGGTGCAATAGCAATATGGCTGCCCACTGCTCTGTGTGTGCGTGCACTTGGATGGGTTAAATGCAGAGCACAAATTCCAAGTATGGGTCACCATACTTAGCCTCACGTCATGTCCTTTCCTTTAAAGTAGCATATATCGTAAGCTGGTAAAGACTGAAACAGTTCAGTGGCAGTTGTAGTTATGATGCTAATGTCATATTGAATGTCTGTGATGGCTCTTGGGCATATTTCTGTTTAATTAACTCAGGTGAACTCTGATCTGTTAGGGAAAATCACATGAAAACATCCGCTGGTGCACAAATAAAACAGATGCTTCAGCTGTGATCATCACATTTTTCTGAGATCAGAAATAAAGCTGATAAGAGTCCTGAGCATCTGAACTTGCAGGTCATTACTCTGTATGTAGTCAACATACAGTAATATGCATTGCTAAGAACTTCATTTGGACAACTTTAAAGGCAACTTTCTCAATATTTAGATGTTTTTGCACCCTCAAATTCCAGATTTTCAAATAGTTGTATATCATCTAAATATTGTCCTGTGCTAACAAACGCTACATCAAAGGAAACCTTATTTATACCTTCAGATGATGTATAAATCTCAATTTCAAATCTCAAAAAATTGACCTGACAGATTTTGTGGTCCTATATGTATGTATATATATATATATATATATATACATATATATACAAACACACACACGCACACACACAATATTAACAAAAATAAAATATTTAACAAAGATAAAATATTTTTATCACTAAACTAACAGGGGTTCTGGTCCTGAAAGCTTTATTTTATTTTATTTTATTTTATTTTATTTTATTTTTTGAACAGCTGTGTTCTGTTAGGGAATCTATCTTCTAGTAAAAGAATAGCACTTAATAAATTTGTTCAATATAACGTTTTAATAAATATTAATGTTATATAGTAAATATTTTTTTTTAAAAATCAAAGTAATAGAGTCTGAAAATAGTTATGAACATTTTCATATGTGTGTGTATATGAACCTCTTATACAATATTGTAAAGGTATCTTATCGCTCACTGCTATGTGTGGTTAAAACTGTTTAGTTATGTCTATATTCACAATGCAAATGGCTCTCGTACCTCAAATTTTGTTCAGGATGAAGTCCCAAGGCAGGATATTGTTGTGTATAGAATATAGCAGTGAAGTGCTACAGTGAAGAGCTCAAGTTCTGCGGAGAACTAAACCGAAGGGGCTGTAAGGATTCGTAGGCATCAGCAGGTCTGAAGGTCCTCCTGATAAGGCACAAGCTGAGGTTCAGGCTGTCCAACCCCAAGAGCTCTTTTGTATCGTGACCTTGCTGCCCTGAAGGTCAGGATTGGGATTGGGCCCGCTGTTCACTGTTGATGTAAATCGGCAGGACAGTTTTCTCTTGACATTTTGGTGATCGCTTTTACATTTAATAGAATAGTGCAAGTCTTTGAAGGCAGTATGGCTGCGCGATAGGATTTGCAGAACTGTTCAGGCTCTCAGTTCTGCATAAGTCTGCAAAAAAGAAAAATCAGTTGATATCATTTTCAGAGAAAGATCTGATTCTCCTGTTGAGTTAATTGAAATCTGAGGAGAGTCTCAATGAATTTGAGCGTATTATTCTAATGTTGTATTTTTTGTTGAAAGCATATAAAAGAAATATTAGGAACTGTGGAAATGCTGCAATATTTAAAAGTATGTCTGACTGGAACTGTGTCTGTCTTTAGCCATTTTAGAACAGTTAGACAATTATGGTAAAGATGGCTTTTAGCTGGTTTGGCATCTGAACTCTTCATATATGATTTTATGCGTGCATTTAAAAATAGTAAAAACATGCATAATAATTGTTTTAATGAAATTTATACAGTTGAAGTCAAAAGTTTACACACACCTTGCAGAATCTGCAAAATGTTAATTACCAAAATAAGAGGGATCATACAAAAATGCATGTTATTTTTTTTTATTTAGTAATGACCTGAATAAGACATTTCAGATCAAAGATGTTTACATATAGTCCAAAAGAGAAAACAATAGTTGAATTTATCAAAATGACCCTGTTCAAAATTTTACATACACTTGATTCTTAATACTGATTGATCCACAGCTGTTTTCTTTTTGTAGTGATAGTCGTTCATGAGTCCCTTGTTTGTCCTGAACAGTTAAACTGCCTGCTGTTCTCCAGAAAAAATTTTTAGGTCCCACAAATTCTTTGGTTTTACAGCATTTTTATCTATTTGAACCCTTTTCAGCAATGACTGTATGATTTTGAGATCATGAGGGACTTTATTTTGGGAAATTATTTTGTCTTCTCAGGAACATGTAAGTATCTTTTGTAGCTTCTAAAGGGCAGTACTAAATGAAAAAAAAAAAGATATTTAGGCAAAATAACAAAAATGTACACATCCTTATTCCGTTCAAAAGTTTACACCCCCAGCTCTTAATGCATTTTTTTTTTCCCTTGTGAAGCACTAGTGAGCTTTTGAATCTTCTGTAATTGTTGCACAAGAGTCCCTCAGTTGTCCTCAGTGTGAAAAGATGATCTCTAAATCATACAGTCATTGTTGGAAAGGAATGCTGATGCTGAAAAACATTTTTCATTTTTATAAATTCATCTGTTATTTTCTCTTGTTGACTATATGTAAACATCTTTTATGTGAAATATCTTATTCAGGTCAGTGCTTAATAAAAAAATAACAAATGCATTTTGGTTAAATAATTACCATTTAGCAGATTCTGCAAGGTGCGTGTAAACCTTTGACTTCAACTGTACATATTTTGGAAATAAAAATAGAGAATTAATTAGAAGTGTATGCTTTATGTAGCATGTACAATGCCATTCTACACTAAACGTACATGACAGACATTTGTTCCCTATGTTGCTATCTGTCCATCTATATAATTGTTTTTCAGCATATCAAGCACTTATGCAAAATGAGTGGACCGATCAGTGTGCCTATTTCTATTCAGTCTGCACAATTGAGTTAGTAATGAGAAAGGGGGAAAAAGGTCCCTCGAGCATATGGAATACGGTGCACGGCCCGGCATTCATGCCTAGATTTCTTTCCAGGTTTCTGCAAGTTAGGAATTCAGCTTGCGCTCGCTAGCTCTCTCTCATGTCTGCCATGAGGCTCAGTGTGTGCGGTGCAGGACCCGGCCTGACCCACACCTTTTTTGATCTGCTGGACAAAAAGCAGACAAACCCACAAAACCTTCCCTCTCTTGGTGGGGGTAAATATTAAGAACCACAAGAGGCCCAGGGTCTTAAAGGGTAAAATAAATGAAAAATAAGACGCAAAGTCAGAGCGTCTGGGAGGCTTTTCTTCCAGAGCCTGGCTGCACAATAGGAGAGCCTGATAGGATGATAAGAGCTACCGCAGCCTAGTAAAAATCCAATTCCTGAAAAGCGGGGAGCCCGGTGGAGACAGAGAACCATCTTCCCTCCCTGTTTGTGGGTGGAAGATCCTATCATAATCACTGCGCTATTCTGTCGAACCTGAAAACAGATCACAAATGACAAATATTGACCCTAAACTAGAGGAACCAGAACTGCCTGGGAAAGTTTACAGGGCTAACTATGATTTGGCAGAACTGTAGGTCAGCCATGGTAATGTTTGCTCCCTGTTTATTAGATCACAAGTTCCAGGCTAATATCTGTTGATTGTTTGTTTTTGTAGAAACTCTTGTGATTCATTCATGTTTGATTAAATATTAGATCAGTTCTGAAACAAGATACAACCAATGTCAAGATGCCCTCTCATTTGGCCAGTATATTTTCTTGGCAATTTAGTTTTAATGGCTCTGCGTGTTTGCTAGAACATCCTGTCTCTTTTGGAAAAAGTGGTGGGCTACAGCTGATGACAAACAAAAATTACCTATTATCTTTTCTATGGTTTCATTTTTAAAAGATTCTCGATCAAAGTCTCTTTGTCCTAAAACAATGACGTAATGAACCCTCTGTCCTTGATTTTGTTTTCTCTTCTCTCACGTCTACATATATTCTTTCTTTTTTTCTTTCTTTCTTTCTTTCAAATTACATGACAGAAATTGTAGTTAGTAACATAATCCATTACATTACACATTCAAGGTAGTATAATCGGATTACTTTTAGATTACTTTTGACTTGTTTTCTTTCTTTCTTTCTTTCTTTCTTTCTTTCTTTCTTCCTTTCTTTACATGAAAGAAATTGTAGTTAGTAACATAATCCATTACATTACATTCAAGGTAGTATAATTGGATTACTTTTGACTTGTTTCTTTTCTTTTCTTTCTTTCTTTTTCTTCCTTTCTTTACATGAAAGAAATTGTAGTTAGTAACATAATCCATTACATTACACATTTTAGGTAATAAAATTGGATTACTTTTAGATTACTTTTGACTTCTTTTCTTTCTTTCTTTCTTTTTCTTCCTTTCTTTCTTTACATTGAAAAATTGTAGTTAGTAACATAATCCATTACATTACACATTTTATGTAATATAATCGGATTACTTTTAGATTACTTTTGACTTGTTTTCTTTCTTTCTTTCTTTTCTTCCTTTCTTCTGTACATTGAAAAAATTAGAGTTAACAATAATCCATTACATTACACATTTTAGGTAATATAATTGGATTACTTTTAGATTACTTTTGACTTCTTTTCTTTCTTTCTTTCTTTTTCTTCCTTTCTTTCTTTACATGAAAGAAACTATAGTTAGTAACATAATCCATTACATTACACATTTTATGTAATATAATCGGATTACTTTTAGATTACTTTTGACTTCTTTTCTTTCTTTCTTTCTTTCTTTTTCTTCCTTTCTTTCTTTACATTGAAAAAATTGTAGTTAGTAACAATCCATTACATTACACATTTTAGGTAATGTAATTAGATTACTTTTGACTTCTTTTCTTTCTTTCTTTCTTTTAAATTACATGACAGAAATTGTAGATAGTAACATAATCCATTACATTACACTTTTTAGGTAATGTAATTAGATTTCTTTCTTTCTTTCTTTCTGCTATGTTTTTTTCCTTCAGTTTATTTACAGTAGATACAGTAAAACCAGTGATATTCTGAAATAATATTTCAAATTACTGTTTTCTGTTTTGATATATTCTTAAACTGTATTTATTCATGTGATGGCAAAGCTGAATTTGCTGCTTAATATTATTGTGGAAACTCTAAAGCATTTATTCAGAATTCTTTCAATAGAAAGTTCAAAATACCAGCATTTATTTAAAACGGAAAGTTTTTGTAACATTATAAATGTTCTTACTGTCTGTATTTTGATCAATTAAATGTGTCCTTGTGGGACAAAAGTATTATCTTATTATTATTATTTCAAAAACTTCCTACTGAGCCAAACTTCTGAATGGTACATATTGTGTTTCTTTCTTTCTCACTTCTTCCAGGATGACTTGTACTAGAAGAATTTTATTCTTTTTGATCTTTTTGTCTTCATCATGATGTCTGCACAGGTGTATCACCCTGTCATTAAAAAATACATATATAATGAGTTTAAAAAATATATATACTCATAGTAGAGGTCTCATTGTATGAGCTGCCTTATATATTTTTAAATAAATGAATAGGTAGAAAAAAAAGAGTGTTGAGATGAAATCTGCACAACAAAAGATCTTGACCTTCAGAAGGCATGTGTGAATCTATAAGGAAGGGCAGAGAATTTGAGGTAGTTATCCCTGTTTAACCTCCTTGTAGCATTGTGCCCAGGCATAACCTTATTTTTCCCCTCTGCTTCAGAATACACAGTCATTCATTACAATTGAGTTGTTGTTGTTGTGTTGGTGAGGCTGCCATAGCCATTGGCTTTCAGCACGGGCATGCAGGGTTATCAAACAGTGAAGGAGAAATTGCCTGGGCTCTGCCATGGCCCTGATTGTGCTATCAGAGCCGTCAGGGAGGCCTTCCATAAAGGCAGGGGGCACTGGGGAGTGTGAGGCGGTGTCTGGTGCGGCCCTCCTGATAAATCAGCCTGCCTTCCGCTTGGCAGCAGCCTGCCTGCGCAACATTGCCACGCTCCTGGCACACTCTGCAGCCCCCCAAACACATCGCGTGACCCCCCAGACCTCCCCGCTCCTTCCTCCGCTGCCCTCGCAGAGGTTTGTTTTGTTTACCCCTTGGTTGCTCCGCTCTCCCCCCTCCCCCCTCAATCATTCACTTTCTAGCTCGCTGCCACGCCACATTGTTTTCTTCACCCCTGCCAAAATAATTACTCTACCCTCCTCTTTTATTCGGCAGATTTTTCCAAACTTGATGTATTAAATGGGGCATCTGTTGTGTCCGCTGCATAAATTTAGCTGTTTTATGTATTATGCAGACTTTTTGTGGCTTTGATAACAATATTTTTTTTGTTCTATTCGGTTTTGGCAAATGGTGGCCTGGTAATATTGTCATATGATTTAAGAGTTTAAACATTTGATTTAAAAAAAAAAAGCCTGGAATTGCTGTAGTGCTAGAAATGTAGTGGCTTATTGCTTTTTAAAAAAGGTTACGACAGAAATATGCAATAAACACTCTGATTTCAATCAACGAACTTATTTTATTGATATGTAATACACTACTGGTCAAAAGTTTTTGAACAGTAAGATTTTTTATTTATTTTTTTTTTTTTTTATGCTCAACAGGCCTGCATTTATTTAATCTAAAATATAGCAAAAGTAGTGATATTGTGAAATACTTTTACTATTTAAAATAACTCCTTTCTATTTGAGTATATTTTAAAATGTAATTTATTCCTGTGCTAAAAGCAAAATTTATTACATTTATTTATTTATCCATCATATTTAAACAGATTTTGAATATTTAGTTCTAAACATAACATACATTCTAATTAAAATTACTTTAAAGTCTTAACATTTAACCTGCTGAAGGAGGAAATTATGCCCCTATTTAAATTCCCTATAAATTTGAGAACGCTTCAGCTTCAATTGGATGCTTGAGTTTATTACCACCAGTAAAATGCTGATTTGTAGGCCTCTCAAGGGTTCGTTTGATAAGGTTGGAACAGAATCATCACCATACTGAGTGACAAACCTCTCGCTCCCTGCCTTTCTCTCTCATTGCCTTTTGTTTTTACTCTAAGCACAAACATATTTAGGTGTATATATGTTTATGCATATGTTTATGATATAACAAAATCTGAATTAAACTAACATAAAGTCACTTTGTAATTATTCTGGCCCTGTATTACCTCAGGTGCACTGGGTAACAGCAGATGCTCTGAAAGCAGATGTTAGGGCCGCTGTAAATGTTCTGTTGCGGAGATTTTAAAGACACAGGGGCTGCAGCTTCACCCTCGTAAGGTTCAAATCCTGATTAATTTCTGATTAACATACACTTTTGCTTTATCTGTCTAATTCCTCTTGCCAGGTAAGGCCCCTGTCAGGAACTCAATATTTCTAATTAGACTGAAATTAATACCTTTGTACGTATCATTAGCAGACTATTCTTAAATATGTTGCATCGAGACAATTTCATTTGAATTAAATCTCCCGTTTAATTTCCAGAGATTTTCTAAAGGTCCAGGCCACCTTGATGCTCTAAATCTTAGTTCTTAGTTAAAATACATATTAATACAGACATTTTACAGGAAATATTATTGTTTCAATATATTTTTAGTGATAATATTTTAAAGTTTTACAAATAACATAATGGTAAATAATAAATAATATAACAGTAATGTTATAAAATACAATTAAATATTCTAATTAATATTTTTGTGGAAACCACGATTTTCAGGATGCTTTGGTGTACGGAAAGTTCAAAAGAACAGCATTTATTTAAAAAAAGAAGTCTTTGTATCAAAGTAAAAGTCTTTGCTTTCATTTTTTATTCATTTAATTTTAATTAAATATTTTTTAACACTAGTGAATGACACAGATATGTCACTTTGAGGTTGTTCTTGTCTTAATATTTTAGTTTTCGAATAAATGGTAACATTTTGTATGTATCAGGATGCAACGGCGATGACAGTCAAATAAAAGTTTGCTTACGAGTCAAAAGTCCTGAGAAATAGAGGAAAAGAAGTGTAATGCTTTTCATAGGTACACTAAAGTTCCAGTACAGTTGAAATCTCATTTATTTACAAAGGAATTCTAATGAACTTATTTTTTCGCCTTAACAATTTCATTGACAAATACTGAAGAGGAGCAAAGATTAAAGCGATTGTAAACAATGTGTGAATGGAAATGTGCTTTGCGCTCGCGTTTGCTGCAGCGGGTTTGTCTATAATGATGGCTGATGTAATTCAGCTGGGAGATTGCTGTGAGGCTTGTGACTGGCATAAACGTCAGACCCCCACATTTATCAAAGAGGCTACATTTCTGTTTTATGTTTGAACCGCGAAGAGGGTTTTGTTATAATGGTGTATGACTAACGTATCATGAAGCTAGGAATGTCATAGCTGCTGCCCTTAAATGGGATAATCTAAGTGTGTGATAATCGTTGTTGACAACTGTTAACAGAAATGCACAGCAGACTGGGGTCTGTGTGGCTCACTTATCTTATTAAGGCCCATATCGAAATTTTACACAGATACACACATACATTCATGCACAAGCTTGCAGAATCACACTCACAAATACCTTTTTGTAATATTTCTGACACGGTATCTGTGTCTCTAAGGGGCTGTAATGATAAATGAGCCTTCATGTGCAAACGGGCTCTTCTGATAAATGTACCTGTTTTCACAGGAGTCAATGGCACATATATGAGGTTTCTTTCATTTCATTGTAGTGAACATTTCATTTTCTGTGTTTTTCTATACTTTCGAGCAACCGTTAACTTTGAGATGTCGAAAAGTGACCCCAGTCTTGAAGGATGATAATATTCATCAGCTGCAAATGTTCAACGTGTTGGTTCACCCATGTGTGAATTTTCTTTCATGATTTGCTGACCCTCATGTCATTCCAAACCTGTACCGTGTGTACAGTTGAAGTGAAGTCAAAATAAGAGGGATAATACAAAATGCATGTTATTTTTTTATTTAGTACTGACCTGAATAAGATATTTCACACAAAGACGTTTATACATATAGTCCACAAGAGAAAATAATAGTTGAATTTATAAAAATGACCCTGTTTAAATATTTACATACGGTTGATTCTTAATGCTGTGTTGTTACCTGAATGATTCACAGCTGTGTTTTTCATTTAGTGATAGTTGTTCATGAGTCCCGTGTTTGTCCTGAACAGTTAAACTGTCCACTGTTCATCAGAAAAATCCTTCAGGTCCCAAATTCTTTGGTTTTTCAGCTTTTTGGATATTTTAACCTTTTCCAGCAATGACTGTATGATTTTTGAGATCCATCTTTTCACACAGAGGACAACTGAGGGAGTCAGTGTGAAAAGATGGATTCCTTTCAAATGCTCATTGATGCTTCAGAAGTAAACACGATGCATTGAGAGCCAAAAATTAGAGAAGACAAAATTAGTTAAATGTACCCTGGTTTATTAAATTCAAATTGTTTTTACCCATGGTTCTAAATACATGGTTTTTCCTTCTGGAGCACCAGTGAGTGTTTGAACCTTCTGTAATAGTTGCATATGAGTCCCTCAGTTGTCCTCAGTGTGAAAAGATGGATCTCAAAATCATAGTCATTGCTGAAAAGGGTTAAAACACACAAAAATGGTAAAAAAAGAAAAAAACAAAGAATTGGTGGGACCTGAAGGATTTTTCTGAAGAACGGCGGGCAGTTTAACTGTTCAGGACAAACATGGGAAAAAAAAAAACAGCTGTGGATAATTCAGGTATGAACACAGTATTCATAATCAAGTGTATGTAAACTTTTGAACGGGTTCATTTTTATAAATTCAACTATTATTTTCTCTTGTTAACTACATGTAAACATCTTTTATGTGAAATATCTTATTCAGGTCAGTACTAAATAAAAAATAACATGCATTTTGTATGATCCCTCTTATTTTGGTAAAATAATTAACATTTTGCACATTCTGCAAGGTATATGTAAACGTCTGACTACAACTGTATTTCTTTTTTCAATTAGAGATGGTTCACTCAAAAAAAAAAAAATTGTCATTCACTCCTCATGTCATTCCAAACATGTTATGTCTGACTTTTTTCTGCACAAAAGATATTTTGGAATCAATGCTGTTTTGGTGATCAGTGATTTCATTTTATGGACCAAAACATCAGAATCTTTCACAAGAAAGAAAGTCAAACAATTTGAAATGACATGAGAGGGAGTAAAAGATGTATGTATAACTATTCCTTAAAAACTAAAAAGGAGAAATTATTTATAATCTACTTATTTATCTAATCTAATTATTTATTATTTTTTAATTACTGGTTGCTCTTTTTCATCAAATGACAATAAAAAATGACCATAAAAGTATCATAAAAATATAACTTCTAAATATTTGTAATATAATTTACAAGTTGTATGAACCAGGATCAGGATATTCTTCAAAAATTCATATTCTTTTTCCATGATAGAAATAAGATTTGAGAATTAAATAAGGGTTAGTAAATTATAACAGACATGAAATGAATTGTTCGTGCTCATTTCCCATTTTTACATTTACTGCTCATTACTTGTACTGTCATTTAACGCTCACCTGTTAGTGAATTTTAATTCCCAGGCCCTTTTTAAGACAGCAATATAATAATTTTTAAACAATAGTTGACTTAAATAAAACAACCCAGCACGTTTAACCCAACCAGCTGGGTCAAAATAACCCACTATTTGTTCTGTCCAATATTTACCCAGCGCTGGGTTGCCAAATAACCCAAGTTGGGTTGTTTTTAACCCAGCATTTTTTAGTGTATGAAAATGATTATTATGAAAATACATATTCCTTTAATTACATTTTAAGTAGTTGACTAGTAAACAAGCAGTGTTGGGAAGGTTACTTTGGAAATGTAATAGGTTACAGATAACAAATTACATTTATTTAAAATGTAATAAGTAATGTAACTATTTCAATTACTTTATTAATGTAACTGATTGCATTTGATTACTTTTCTACATTTCTAACAAATGTTTTTAACTGTTAAATATGTAAAGCAGTCAGGGTTAACCTTACAAGTAGTACTCAACACTGATTACAGTCAGACTTTCAAAATCATTCATAACTTGAATTAAGATTAAAATAAATTAATTTTAAAGAACATTTACCAGATTTCAATTTTACTTTGAAATCTCTGAGGTTAAATACAGATTTAAATCATAATATGCTATAGTTTAATAGCTGTGAAACTGGTTTTGAAATCAAATCTTTGCATAGCTATGACAGGAAACACTGGCATCTAACATTGGCTTGGAAAAAAACTGTTAATCTTAAAAAAATAAAGCATATTAAACCCAAATATGAAATAAAACAGTTATCGAATAAGCATGTGTCCTATTCTGTGTCCTAAACTCCTCCTATGTTTCATATTTAAATAAAGCAGTCAATGCAATTTGGGAAAGAAATCAATTAAATCTGTATGTGTGTAAAAATATTCAGATGTAACCCCCTTTGTAATCGTTAACATTTTCATAAGTAACTGTAATTTGATGACACATTTTTTTCTCAGTAACAGATTACAGTTACATTACGTTATTAAATTGCATTGTAAACAAGTATGATCTAACACACTGACCTTCTTATGAAATACAGGGTGCACGGGCCACTCATGTGATAACTGTCTTTACTGATTGTCCCCACCCACCAGACGTGCAACCCGTGCTTCCCGGTCCTCAAATAATGCAACAAGTGAAGCTCACTGACCTGAACCCTCCTCCGTGACCTTTCCTCAAGCACATTAGAAACACACCAGTGGTCATGACCCCCCACACTCGGGGGCCGGGGAGAGGCGTGTGCAGCCCACGCGTCTGTGTGTGTGCTCTTTTGTCTGAGCAATGGTGCGGCGACCACAGGTGTCGTTCCCTTGAGACATTGCGGAGGTTAATGATCTGCACGGCCAAGCAGGAATAAATAAATCACTTCCCATCCAGAGTGGGCATAAATCTTCACTCACGCGCCCATTTGCAGCAGCGAGCACCACCAGTTGCTAATGATTGCATTTTTTTCTTATGTGCTTTGGCTGGGCTTTGGCGTTGATTGCTGAGAGGGGAGGCAGAGGGGGGGTTCGGTTTCTCTCTCTCTCTCTTTGTCTCTTTCACCGTAATTGATTTTGAGTCCTTATGGAGACATTCCAGTTGATTGGGGTTTATATGTTTGCCTAAAGGGTTCATTCTAAGTGACAGTTATGTCACTTCAGATGGGTTGACTGTGGATACACTAAGCAGACCATTGGACAGAATAGGGGCATCATTTTTTTTGTTGAGTCATCAATGGCAGCCTAGATATGGTGAACTAGACAAAATTATTAAGGAAAAAATTATGAATATATCATTTCTACATTTAAGGAATAGTTCATACAAAATTACAAATTCTGTCATTAATTACTCATCCTCATGTCGTTCTAAACCCGTAAGACCTTTGTTTATCTTCAGAACACAAATTAAGATATTTTTGATGAAATCCAAAAGCTTTCTAACCCTGCATAGACAGCATGTTTAAGGCACAGAAAGGTAGTAAGGACATTGTTAAAATAACCAAAATATACAGCCGATAAACTAAGAGAGATGGACAAAGTTGAATAAAGTTGTTATTTTTGTTTTCCTTGCTCACAAAAGTAATCACGTAGCTTCATAAAATTATAGTTGAACCACTGATGTCACATGGACTATTTTAATGATGTCCTTACACTCTAAAAAATGCTGGGTTATTATTATAATTTTTTATTTTTTTTTTAACCCAAATGCTGGGTTCAGCTTGTTGGGTCATTTTATTGGGTTATTTTTAATCTTTTTTACCCAGGTACTGGATAGTATTTCTGTAACTAAGCTGCTGGATCATTTTTAATGCTGGGTTATTTTTTTCTACCCAGACGTTGGGTTCAGCATGTCTTTGACAAAACAACCCAGCTGTTAAGTTATAGTCAGAGCACGGGCCTTTTGCATCCTCTTTGTGTACATTTTATTTAATTTATAAAGTCTTTACTGTGTAAATTATATTATTTTACGCAACGCAACATACAAGGACGAGATGTCAGTCAGCTGTGTCAGCATCGGCCGTTCGTTTGGCATGATGGAAACACCTTTTGCCTTGCATAACATAAACTGATTTTATTTGTTATAAAACTGAATTTAATTTAATTTGATGTTAAATATGTTCTCTAACCTCAGCACTGTTTGTTTATGGGAAGGTTATGGAGTCAGTCACAACATTTTTCTGCTAAAAGTGAAACGCGAGGCAGTAGTCTGGGGTTCGTAGTTTGCCCGGCAAACAGCAGCCCATTACCAGCTTAGATTTCGGTGACACACCAGAATTTCTGTGAAAAGTGATTACAGAGAACAGTTGATTACACTTAAATTAAAATGCTTCTTTAAATGTTACATTTTTTTTATTTCTAAAATGATTGTTAAACGATTTTAATGGTATGTAATATTGTAAATTATGCTGTATTCACCCAAATAAATTCAAATTGTCTTATATTTTTGTCTACACTCTAAAAAATGCTGGGTTAAAAATTTGGGTTATTTGGCAACCCAGCACTGGGTAAATTTTGGACAGAACACATGGTAGGTTATTTTGACCCAGCTGGTTGGGTTAAATGTTTTTACTCAACATGCTGGGTTATTTTATTTAAGTTAGCTATTGTTTAAAAATTATTATATTGCTGGTTTAAAATGGACTGGAACTTTTAAAAACACACAGAATTACTAGAGGCAACTGCAAAAATCGAAAGATGAACATTTATTATTAAGCACATGAACACATGGACAAAATAGACAAATTGAATTTATTTGGGTAAATACAACATAGTTTACAATATTACATACATTTAAACTCGTTTAATAAGCATTTAAGTGTTTATAATAAAATAGAAAATGTAACATTTTAGGGTGGAATTTACATTTTAGTGTATTCAGCCATTCTCTGTAATCGCTTTTTACCAAAATAGCACAAATTCTCATGCGAGTGTGTCGCCAAAATCTACGAACTTCAGACTGCGGCCTAGCGTTTCTCTCATAGCTGAAAGATGCCATGTCTGACTCCAAAAACTGCCCATAAACAAACATTAGCGAACATATTTTAAGATTAAACTCAGTACAATAACAAAGAAAATCCATTTGTTTTATGCAAGGCAAAAGGTATTTCCATTATGCGAAACAATGGCTGCTGATGCATCTGACTGACATCTTGTCCTTATGTTGCATTTCATCAAATAAAACAATTTACAGCACAGTAAACACATTATAAATGAAATAAAATGTATACAAACCTTTATTTCTCTGAAGAAGTGCAAATCGGTGGCACTGAGAACCAGTCTTTCCTGTAGAGGACTCAAAAAGCCCGCTCTCTGACTGTAACTCAGCAGCCAGGTTGTTTCATCTTAGAGCAAATTATATGCAGAAACGACATCTCATTTTGACTGACCAGTCAATATAAACTTGACAGCGTTTTAGACAAATAGTTTTTTGTTTTATACCTACAATATTATAAATTACTTATTAGCCACATTTGTTATAGTTGCATTTTAAAAACTGATAAAAAATATGTGGGGACACAAACTCAGTTTGATTTTGCATAACCGACCAAGACTTATAAAACGTCATAGCGCATAAAACCAAGTGCTATGTATAATGTATATAATGCCAGTCTAAATATTTTAGAACAATTTAGTATGCTTTCTTTGTAAACACTGAGAAATATAACAGAATTTTTTATATATTCTGTGTTTTTATGTTTTGTGTTAAACGAGTATCACAACAGAAGTGTTCCATGCTATTCTTCATGTAAGACTTGTCTTTCTAACACTACACTGCACCAGTGCTAGTGATAGCTTCATGTATTTTCCCCGCATTGAATTCTGTGAGCGTTCAGCAGACGCTGGCATCTGAATTGTGACATCAAACTTAATGAACAACCCAATATGTCACAGACCTGTTAAGAGGTGGTGAATGTTTCAAAATGGCTAGCAATTAGCAGGCTTTAACTGTAATTAGTGTGTCCAATTGATTAGTATCAATGATCAATATTCTCACTCAAAAGCAATTAGCGGAAGGACTTTATAGAAAAAGCGTCTGGCTGCTGAGAAAAGAAACGCAAAATCAGCATATTAAAAAAGACAAACAAGTTATTACATGCTGACCCAAAAGACCTGATCTGGTATGTTATAGTTTATCCCTATTTATATGCTGTCAAGATCTCTTATCATACATTGTTTATTTTTATTCACCTCTGGAAGAGCAGAATATGAGCAGATATAACAGCTTTAACAATAAATGCTGTCACTATAGATAAAGAGACTGAATTTAAACAAGCATCTGTCACACAGCTAATACATCACTATGATTTATCTTTTTAAATGTGTACAGACACGTACCTGTAATATTTTGTATTTTGCAGTGCTCTGTCATGCTAAATACTGCATGTCTTTTGAAATACATAAACAGATAAGCAGACTGAATGAATATTCTGCCTTTAATATAATCATTTGTGGCATAATGTCCACAAAAACATAATTTCACCCAGGCTTTATTTACGTGTAAAGAAAGATAATAGCAAAAAAAGGCACTTAGTGGACTTCCATGGGGCTAATTTTTTAAAAATTAAAACACTTACATACATTTTTATATTAAAACCTCTGTTATTTAAGCTGTAATGCTGTTATTGTCATTTTTATGGTCATTTTAGGGTTTAAGGTGTTATCGTCATGCCAACAAAGCTGTAAAATATGACTGCACATGAAAACCTTGTGTATTTTTTCCACACTACGAAAAAATTGTTAACTTACACTGTTTACATTTTGTGTAATGAAAGATTGGCCTTATTCACTTCCATTATAAATGCCCCATTATAACCCAATTATCCCCCTTTGTTAATAAAAGGAGTCACAATTTGACATTATTTTTTAAAAAAGTGTTTTGTACTGAACGCAGAATATTCTTTTAAGGCAGAAGTGTTTATGAATCTCACATTTCAAGGTAAATTAGTCGTCCGAAAACAAAAAACAATCTCAAATCCAATCTGGACAATATTAGGATGTCTGCGGACTACACGACCTGATGTTAGAGAAAACAATGCAAATGAATAAAGTCATTAACAGGGCTTAGAACAGTGGCACCAGTATGTTCTCTTTTATCCCCTAGTGACACAAAAGAGAGAGGGAGAGAGAGACAGAAAGGAAGAATAACAAAAAGAGAGAAAGAAATGCACAGAGGCTTTTCTTCTCTTTAAAATGCTGCATTAGGTCTTTTCCACCAGTCAGTTTTGATAGTTCAAAGCCGGCAGTTCAATAAATAGCTGGAACCGGCACATCTCTGTTCTTGCAAAAAGAAATCAATGTTAATCCTATTACCGGCAGTTATCACCTAGCCCAGAAACGGTGGCAAGTAAGGAAAAAAAAACTGAGATGTCAAAGAGGAATGGGGGAGAGAGAGAGAGAGAGAGGGAGAGCAAGTCACCCTTCATTCACTTTCAAACACAGTTTTGATAATTTACTTCTGTAGAGGAAGCGGGAGGAGGGTACAGAACCCAAGGTGGGGGGGTGGAGGGGGTGTTGAGGTGTGTGCGCGTCTGTCGTTCTGTGTAAAGAGGGGGTCCGGAGTGACTGATGTATTTACACGTAATGCCAAGATCAGACCTTGCTGCTGTAAGCAGGATGTTTGAGGCACAAAACGCCGCTTTTCTTCGGCCGCATTCACAGTGCTCGACAATCCCTTTACCATCGGAGGCCTGATGCGTGACCTTTCACCTCCTCTCTCTGTCCTGATGATAGTGCAGTGAGGATTTCTGGTGATTTTGTAGTTTGAGGAGATAGATGGCAAACTCTGATTTGTTTTGGATGCAGAATACTGTACAAGTCAATAATAGACTGTAGAGTACATTCAGAACTGATGACCGGGTGTTTGAGATCTGTCGTGTTTGCCGAAATCAACAAAGACTGTCAGATTTTAGATTGTCCCTGGTAAAAAAAAATAATAAAAGATGTAAAATGCATTTATTTTAAACTAAGTATTGCTCAAGTCTATTAACATATTTACTGACATATCGCTCTGGCCTTACTGATATAAAAATTGTGCACAATGCACGTTTCTTAATATTAAGCCTAAAATATGTTTTAATGTCACTATTGATGAGGATTGTATGATGTTTAAATGTGATCCTGGACCACAAAACCAGTCTTAAGTAGAACTGGTGTATTTGTAGCAATAGCCAAAAATATTTTGTATGGGTCAAAATTATTGTTTTTTTTCTTTAAGATAATTAGAATATTAAGATCATGTTCCATGAAGATATTTTGTGAATTTCCTACCGTAAATATATCAAAACGTAATTTTTGATTAGTAATGTGCATTGCTAACAATTTCATTTGGACAACTTTAAAGGCGATTTTCTCAATATTTATTTATTTATTTATTTTTTTTTGCACCCTCAAATTCCAGATTTTCAAATAGTTGTATCTCAACCAAATATTGTCCTATCCTAACAAACCATACATCAATGGAAAGCTTATTTACTCCTTATGACTGGTTTATTGGGTAACAAATAATATTGGTCTTTAAATGCAAAATATTTATAGTGTGCCTAATCCTTACTTGCAATAATTCCACTTTAGCAGAATCAAATATACTTAAACATATCTTTACTTAAACTTCAGCACTATTTCTACACTATTAAAGTACATTAAGTACAAAATTAGTTGTTCCTAGGGTTGTTTAGGTTAGAAGACAAAAATAAAGGTTTAAAAGTGCTATATGCAGGGATACTGTATGCTTATATTAATAGATACTGTCAATCGATTGCCTGATTGTTTGCCCGACAGTTGTTATTTTAATTTTCTGGCTTATAACTGCAAAAAAAAGTTAAAATTGTAGTATTTTGTCTAAATAAATGAATAAAAAAACGAAACACTAGAACTAATAATGGCCTAAAGATGAATAAAAATAAATAAATAAAATAAAGTAGCAATTAAATATTTAATATACAGTTAATGATAAAAAAAATGCATGTATGCTCTTTAAAAGGTAAACAGCAAAGCTATCTATCTATCTATCTATCTATCTATCTATCTATCCTTTCTTTAAAAGAGTGATAATCGAATCAGGACATGATTATGTCTGGATTTGAACCATCTTTGAGCCATCTTTAATTTCATTGTCATATTGTATCACATCAAATTTTTGCTAAATTTGTCTGTATGAACATTTCCAGTAATGCACTCACAAATTCTGTGGACCTTTTGCCACAGAGCACCAGCAAATGAATGATTTCAATTGATTCAATCAAATATTGGTTCATTCTGAACACATAAGAAGGGACAGTATACAAAAAAATGAGCGCATAAAAGAAAAAAAAGCAAACAAAACAGACGCAGTCGTGTTCAGAAGTGCATTTCTCTTGTGAACAGAGCAGCAGTCTAGATTAGAGCTAATCATTGTCAGCAGGATGCAGAAGTGGGCCTTCTCACTGACGGATTAGCCCTGCCGCTGTTGTTGTTCCTATTGTTATTGTCAGAAAAATATAATTACTGCCGAATCTCATCAAAGCAAGAACAGCCTTCTCAGAGTTGCTGCCCTATTTCATCCGAAATAAAAAAACGCGGGCGAGTAAGAGAAGAAAAGTAACCTGAATTTGCTTTTGTGCAAACAACCGATTATAGCACAAAAAGGATCCACGTGCCATTCTACCATTCAAATTTTTTTCCGCGCTATTGTTTTCACGTTTCTTTTAGTTTTCAGACCCCCACTTTGAAAAAAGCTGACATCAAGTTTTCACCTTGACTTGACTGACTGTATATATATTTATTTCCTGTGTCATGAAAACGCGGGTGACCCCATTCCAGTCCAGCCCGTTTGATATTCCTGCGATAAATTAGATGGCAACAGAGGTGCTTTAACATGTAAAATAGCGGTGACATACTAAATAATGAGCCATGCTAGTATTACAGAGCGCCAGCTAGGAGACCCAGGGGTATTTCCGAGCCTCGGAGCAGCTCTTTTTATTTCTCCGAAGGGGGTGAGGGGGGCCGGGAGTATACGGAGGTAGGCCGCTGAATATGGAAATGGCATTAATAGACCCCACGCCCCAAAGCTAGATTACAGTGTGTCAACCCCAGTGGCCCGAACGCTCTGTGTTTAGGTCCACCAACAACATAGAGGGAATTATTTATTGAGGAAATTGCTCTCTTTCTTTATTGGTCCCCGGTGAACGTCCGGACCCATTTTGCGAGTATTATTCTTCCGTTTTGATTCCATTTATTCTCCACCAGATAAACTGCCCATCAAAATGAGGGGGGAAAAATCGCAGGCCTTATTTTGAAGGACCAGTGTCACCCATCAACGGTCGTGATCTGCTTTTTTCAATGGCTGATTTATCGCCACAACTAGGTGTTCAGAGGGTCTGGTTTTAGATGGTCGTAACCCGGTTAACCGCGTGATCCGTTTGGTGGTTACGAGCAGCCGTTGTCCTTCAGCTGACACGGCGTTGTTCTGTTTCAATCAAGCGATACTGTGTAAACGCTACATGAGTGTTTAATTCGCCAAAAACTTCATGAGGTCAAATGACAGTGTGCTTTAAGGTTGTGAATCATCACCTGACGATAACTCACAGCTGTGGAATATTATAAAACTCTTTGTAAATTCATAATCACACTTTTAACGACCATTTGGAGTTCGATGAATCATTGAAGAAGCTTTGAAACTATGAGATTGATGGATGAGACATGACTAGTGCATTTGTTTTTTCAATCTTGTTGTGTAAAGGATAAAGAATGGCCTCTTTCTCTCATTTCCCCTCCTTTTTGCCATTTTTTTTTGCCTTCGACTTTCATGCTGTCCGCTGACTGCTGTAGTATAATAGCCGGAATGTTTTATGTACGTGCAGCAGCAGGATTAAATTTTTAATGGCTCCATTGGTAGTTGTCCGAGGTCATAAAAAAGTGCTGCAATAACGCAAGAAAAGGTTATTGGAAACGCATATGTGTTCTTCCTCTTAGAGAAAACCGTCAAACGTTTAGTCTGAGATCGTTTCGTGCCCTACGAGTTTAATCTTCGGCGAAAAGGCTGTTTTTTTAAGAGGAGCTAAAATGACGCATAAAGCGAAATAAATATATAAATGAGCGGCCACGTGGAAGCGGCGTCTGTTGAAGAGCGGCGTGAGAAACGGCGGTTGATTGTTAGCTAACATTATGCACACTGTTTGAGTCTAAATAACCCTGTGAGCGCGTCGTAAACTGTCCCTCTCGCGTGGCAGTAGCGTGAGACGGAGGCGCCCCCCTCGTAAACAACTCTGTCATTTTAAGTAAGCGTGGGCCTGCTTACCCGGCACCTTTCGCTCGGCAAGCCGCACCTAATTTAGCAGCCTTTAAATCTTTTGCCGTCGTTGTCGTGAGAAACGCCTGGTTGCAAATGTCTTTTATTGAATGCTGACTCTGTGGTATTACAGGCTTGCAGATATGCCTGCTGTAATATGTCCCGAGCTTTATCTTGTAATGGTAAAAGTGTATTAATTTTAGTGGACTTTCAGAGAGTGTGCGAGAGAGAGCGCGAAGGGACGGGTTTGACACCGTTTGGGATTGGGGCCGCTCGACACACTCTTCAAACACATTTTTCACGCGGGGAGCCGGCGAGGTGCGAGACAGCTGAAGACCCTCATGCATTTCTTAGATACCCTAAGCACAGATTTATCAAAATCTATCTGGAGAAAAGGTGTATCTCGGTAATAACTACTTTCGGAAAAGTGCTCCAAAAGTGAGGCTTTGTCAAATGGCTCTTTGCTGTTGGTTGGGCTGCACAAGAGAGGATTATGGGCAAGAATACTTGTATCAGGAATTTCTAATACAGGAATACAGAATTTATTATTACCTCCCTCTTCTAGTAAAGCTCAAAAACACACTTCAAAAGCGTTTTCTGAAATATGTTTCCAGTTGTGGTTAAATGCTTCTCTTCAAGATTGTATATGTTGCTCTTCACTTTTTACACTTCCTCCATCTTTGGCTTCATGATGCAAGTGTATGAGTGTCCACGCTAAAGAAAAGTCTTTAAAAATCCTGTTTAAAATGCATGCGCCAAGTTCTTTGAAATGCACTTTGCATTCATATTGGTTTCATATGGGTTTGAAAAACTTTCATACTATTTTTAAGAAAAGTTTTAATGTCATAGAAAATGTAATGTTGCGTAACCACCAAGGAAAAAAACATACATATTGTACACATTTTAACCATTATTTAAAAAAAAATGTTTTGAATATTCTTTCGTGAAGTATTGAAGTATTAATTCATAAATATAATTATGTGTTGACATTTCATTTCAGAACATCCTAAACTAATTTTGTGTTGTGATAAAAAATAATTTTTAGGTATTTAATGATTAATAATATGTAATTATTAATTCAATTTGTTTTATTACATTTATTTTAAAATATTTTTAACTATGAGAGACAAAAGAGTGCAAAAGAGCCAAACAAGCAGTTTTTTAGGACTGTTTTTTTTTATCCATCCATCCATCCATCCATTGATTCATCTATTGATTCATCAATAAATAAATAAATAAATATTGTACACATCTAAATATTTATTTAAAAAATGTTTTAAATATGCGTTCATGGTAAAAGGTATATTTTAAAAAAATCATGAAATATTATTCAGAAATAATTCATAATCATGTGTTTGGGGAGTCCCACCACATGACATTTCACAGCCTGAACTAGCTTTGTGTTGTGATTAAAAAAAAAAATTACATTAGATATTTTAAGAAACTTTTTGACTATGAGACACAGTGCAAAAAAGTCCATCCATCCATAAATTAATTAATTAAATAATTAAATAAATAAATAAATAAGTGCCTTGAATGCACCTCGACTACGATAAACATTAAATGTAAATTAAAATGAATTTAGATTATTTATTTATTTATTTTTTTTAAATAGAGGGCTTAAAGTTAACAAAATGAAGAAACATATGATTTTTTTTTCATATCAACATCATAAAATGCATTAAACATTAGATTAAACCAGGGTTTCCCAAACTGGGCATAATATAAGAACTGCAATGGGTTTGTGAGTTGATAAAAAGCAGATAATTAATTAAATAATTAAATTTAAAATAAAAATCATTTAAATCCTTGAACACTAAATATTGGTATGACTTTACAATAAGGTTCCATTAGTTAATGTTAGTTGATGTATTAACTAACATGAAAAAACAGTGAACAATACATTTTTATTACAGTATTTATTAATTAATGTTAGTGAAAATTCATTCATTGTTTGTTCATATTTAGCAGTGCATTAACTAATGTTAACAAACACACCTCTTGATTTTATCAGTGCATTAGTAAATGTTAAAATTAACATTGACTAAGATTAAAATATGCTGTAGAAGTATCATTCATTCTTATTTCATGTTAACTAAACTAGTTAACTAATGAACCTTATTGAAAAGTGTTACCGAAATATTTTATTTCTATTGTGTAAAATAACATGTAACATCTGTTATGAGCATTTTAAAATGTAATATAATTACAAGTACTTAATTTTTGGAATCTAAATACGTAATCCAGATTACATGTAATCAGTTACTACCCAGCACTGCTTATATATATATTTATTTATTTATGAAAGAAATGTTAAACATTAACTTTAAAATTGCTATTATTATTTTAGGATATCATTGCCAAAAAATAGTATTTTTCAGTAGATAGGACCCCTGAGGGCCACTTCATTGACCTATACACCTAAGAATCATTTTTAGATGTTCTCGGTTCATCCCTTTCTGTAATATTTAGCTTTGGACATAAAGCAAATAGTGTGTATTTGATATTTGTTGAAGCTCCTCTGCTCTCGCTGTGGCCCCTACACAAGTACTCCAGCCTCACAATCTACTTAAGGGGGTTTAATAAGGTGCGCGGCGACAAACGCGTGGCGAGGACAAGCATAGTACTCTGATAGATACGGCGGAGTCCTGCAGAAAAACGCGCCAGCACTTCCTCTGGTGAACGGCGGCGTATCGGTGTTCCGCGCGTGGCGGCTGCACTTGGAGAGGACAGAACCGCGGGTGTTTTTATCAAGCCGAGGGCCTAGACCACCGGAGGCTCCTGTGATGGAGGAAAATCAGCGGTCACAAACAGTCACAATGCCTCCCCGCTCTCATCTCTCTCTCTCTGTCACTCCCCTCTTTCTGACTTCCACTCTCCTGTCCCTATGTTTATCAGGTTTTGGGGGCACTGTATTTTGATGTCAATAAGCAATTTTTCTTGCCTGGTCTCCAGCCTGACCCCTTTAATCCATCAATATATTATTAGAGATAAAGTTTTGTGGACGCCTGCTGCAGTCACAAGATAAATGACATCTCTGAAGTCACGCATTAAAGACTAGATTAAGGCCCTGTGACTGTGTCTTCAGCGCTCATCTGTGCGCCTCTGTCCAACCTATCACACTAAGTGACAAGAAAGAAAAATAATGAACTGAGGCAGAAAAAGCAAAGAGATATTTCTTACACACACTCAGTCTCTCACTCACACACACATATGCGCACACACACACACACACACACACACAGCGCGTACGTCTGTCTTCGGCTGGGATTAGGGTGCATTAGAGGAGAGCTGAAGATGGAGGGAGAGAGAAAAAGAAAGAAAGCAGGAGAGTGACTGAAAGGGGTCCTCCTTCTGTTTGGGGGGTTTTTCTATGGCGCGACCATGAAGAGAGGGTGGGCAACGCTTTATTTATTCCTCTGTCGAGCGGCGAAATAAATCGCAGATTTTTAAAATGAAAAGAAAAGATTAAATTAGATTCTTTTTGAGGTTTATAGCTTGATCTTTCATCATATCTTTAGAATAAATTTGTTTGTAAAGACATCCAGATAGTGGGTGACAGCTCTGGCAGCCAGCTACACCATTTCATAAACGTTACATTGCTTTTTAAAAGAAGCCGTTCAAAAGACTTTTGAGCTCGATAATCTTCAGAGGTAATGATACTGAGAAAAATGAACCGCCTTGCATCATTGATATGCAATTTATGCTGCTTTAGTGTTCTGTAAACCTAAATATATGACATATAATCTCGGAACAATTTCTGAATTGTATTGCCTTTTAATAGGGGGAAGAAAAAAAAAACGCAGTGTATGAAATAGAGGATTTTGTCAGTCGTACGAGGAAAATATGAGTCCATCCTTCATTATCATAGCCCAGCTAACGTATTTGGCCAAAGATCCCTGACTGCGCTCTTTTACACTTGTAACCTTGCAACCATCCCCCTTACATATCATATTAATAGCTAGGATTACGAAAATGAAATGACAGTATTATGGGACGGACACCAGACTCGCTGTGAGAATATTAGGGGAGTCTATCTGGTCACACTTGGTGTTAAGTGGGACTGAGCGCTCATTAGGTTTGCTGGAGCCGTAAGTTCATGTCCGCTTGAGCTTCGGCTGATACGCCCTGCACTTCAGGTCACTGCAAATCCACATCAGAGGATTTTATAATTTTTTTTTTTTGCGCCCATGTCCAGGACTCTGTTATCGGATCCTGTCTGTAATACCGGGACCGAGGTGACACCGTTATGGCTGCGTACGCAAAAGATGGACGCTATTTGAATTTTTCCATTAAACCCCAGTTGGCTGCTTGCGTTTTCGTGTGGAACCGCCACTCAGCCTGTGGAGGAGGATGTTGAGACGTACCTGACTCTCCGCGCGTTAGCCCGGGTGTCATGGCCGCTTTGTGTTGGCGTCACTTGTGTGTCAACTTCTGTTCCGCAGGCCGCCTCCACAAGACGCACCTCCTAATCCCAGCGGTGCCCGCAGCCTTTTACAAGCTGTGCTGTTAAGTAAACAGGACAAAGACAAGATAAATGTGGAAGTCAAGATGGGCCAGGTTTAGAGGTTAACATAACCTGTTTTTGGCTATAGTTTAAAGTCATTTAACCTTACTGTTTTTGTGTGTGGGATTTCAGAGCCTAAAATAATAATAATAATAATTTCAAAGTTAACGTTCAACATTCAAATTCTCCACTACTTCCCCAAACATTCAGTACATACATACATATTACATGACTTATATTTAGAGCCTTTGAGATTTTTTTTTTTTTTGTATTTGTGTTCCAAAGATATCCATGCAGAAATGTTACTAGTGTCCATTCTAATAGTTTCATTTAGACACCAAAAAACTAAAATCTAAATAAAAATATTGTAGAAAACATATCTGAAAAAAAATATTTTATTTTATTTTATTTTATTTTATTTTATTTTATTTTATTTTATTATTTTGGCAATTAATTGATTACAATACTCAAGGGAAGGAACAAACAGCATTTTTGTTTTTATCTGCACAATGTGATTTCTTGTGGGTTGCATTGTTTGCTTGTTTGTTATTTGTTTATCGATTGATTGATTGATTGAATGATTGATTTAATGCAGTTCATAAAAAAGTTCTTATATGATTGGGAAAAGTATTTAATTGGACACTTTTTATGTTTATTTATTTATTTATTTATTTTAATTTTAATTTAACAGAAATGTTTTCAAAATGTTGTCCATTATAGTTTTATTTTGACTCCAAAAATAATCATAATAAAATTTTAAATATTGTAGAAAACATCTCTGATAATCAATTTTATTTTATTTTATTTTATTTTAGCAATTAATTTATTAAAATATTCAGGAAAGGAACAAACAACAGTTTTTATATGCACAATGTGATTTCTAGTGGGTTGCATTGTTTGTTTGTTTGTTTGTTTATTGTTGATTGATTGATTGATTGATTGATTTAATGCAGTTCATAAAAAGGTTCTCGTATGATTGGGAAAAGTATTAACTTGATGCTTTTTATAATTATAATTTATACATTTTTTTTTCTAATTGAACAGAAATGTTTTCAGAATGTTATCCATTCTAAATTTATTTTGACTGCAGAAAACCTAAAATCATAATAAAATAAAAAATATTGTAGAAAACATCTCTGATAATCCATTTTATTTTATTTTATTTTATTTTAGCAGTTAATTGATTAAAATAACAAACAACAACAGTTTTTATATGCACAATGTTATTTCCAAAGTGATAGATAGATAGATAGATAGATAGATAGATAGATAGATAGATAGATAGATTTATTTATTTATTTATTTAATATCCTTTGTGTCTCTGAGACTCATTATTAGAACATGTGAATCGTGTCAACATTTACATTTACCAAGCTAAGTAGTTGGTAGAGAGTTAGAGACTGATGGAAAGGGGAAAGAGAGCTCAAAGCAAGGAATATTTTCATTTTAGCAGCTTTGGGCAAGACAAAAGACCTGAGGTGTGATGTTAAGTGTGATTACGGTGTGAATTTATAGATGTCTGTTTTTTTTCCCATGCTGGGTTTTAGACGCCGGGGGCACCTTTAGATTTCTCACAGTGTCTCTCCGGAGTCATGAGTTCAGTCTGGCTTAAAAAATTAATGGACAATTATGAAACTCTGAACTAATTCTTTGCAGACATCATCAGCCAATTAATTTAAGTGGGTCTACGGTTGGAGGTTGATCTTTTCTCTTTTGAATTTAGCGGAAGTTCCTCCTTTGTTCTGCATGAGAGAAATTAATTTTTTTAATCATGAACCCACAATTGAATTCACTGATCTTGTTAAAGTCATTTCTCAGTTTCTTTTATAGAAACTGAATGACTGTTTTAGTCGAAATACTTAGTTCAACTTCATATTAGCATGAAATGTAAACTACTTTTTAAATATGTTTACTCCGTCTGTATTTAAATAGATCGATAGTATCCAGCACGAACAAGCTCTCTTTCTGTCTGTGAAAGTCCTGTCATATAATAAGTGCTTTTGATACATTTTCTGTTGTTTTAGTGAGGGAAATGTGTGTCATTCTGTAGAATTCTCTTCTGAATTCTAGAAAATATTTGACAGTACACAAAATACAAAATAAATGAATAAGATTAAGCTCAAAATAATGCAGAACACTGTCTAATAGCGAAAGCAGATTGGAAACGGTTTTAGAAGAAGGCCTTGTCTCTCTTGCCTCCCTTGAACTGATTGCAGTGATCAAACTGTCATTGAGGTAAAGTGTAGTGTGAACATGAGCATGGATAGCGGCGAGATAAAGACAAAAACTAACCTGAGAGGAGGTGGTGCCTCCATGTCGGTGTGATTGGTTGATTGTACTGTCAACATCAACTTGTCCTCAAATAGCCTGAGTAAAAATGGACCCACTCTGACGTCATCAGTATTGGGCACGTTACTTTAAAAAAGTAAACAGTTATAGTTACTAGTTACTTCTCACAAATAGTAACTGAGTTAGTAACTGAGTTACATCATTATAAAAGTAACTAATTACTCAGGAAAGTAACTATTTTTAAGTGTTTTTTTTTTTAGAAAATGTTCAAATATGCCCCCAATGCCCCCAATATTAAATATACTGACCAGAATTATAAACGCAACACTTTTGTTTTTGCCACTATTTTTCATGAGCTGAACTCAAACATCTAAGACCATCTCAGGGAAGCTCATCTGCACGCTCGTCGTCGTAACCGACTTGAGTGGGCAAATGCTCACATTCGATGGCATCTGGCACTCTGGAGAGGTCTTCTCTTCACGGATGAATCCCGGTTTTACTGTACAGGGCAGATGGCAGACAGCGTGTATGGTGTCATGTGGGTGAGCGGTTTGCTGATGTCAACGTTGTGGATCAAGTGGCCGTGGTGGTGGTGGGATTATGGTATGGGCAGGCATATGTTACAGGTGCAACGAATACAGGTGCATTTTATTGATGGCATTTTGAATGCACAGAGATACCATGACGAGATCCTGAGGCCCATTGTTGTGCCATTCATCCACGACCATCACCTCCAACATGATAATGTATGACCCCAAGGATCTGTACACAATTCCTGGAGGCTGAAAACATCCCAGTTTTTGCATGGCCATCATACTCACCGGACGTGTCACCCATTGAGCATGTTTGGGATGCTCTGGATCAGCGTATACGACAGCGTGTTTCAGTTCCTGCCAATATCCAGCAACTTAGCACAGCCATTGAAGAGGACTGGACCAACATTCCACAGGCCACAATCAACAACCTGATCAACTCAATGCGAAGGAGACTGCGTGAGGCAAATGGTGGTCACACCAGATACATACTCACTTTTACATGGTGTTTGCATATAAATGTGTCTTAGTAGTATGTGGACAAAACCTTTTTTTAGTCACTTTAAATAATAATAATAATAATTAATAATAATAATTTATTTTGTAGTAATATTTAATATAATATAATATAATATAATATAATATAATATTTAATATAATATATATGAAATATATATTTAGGAAATATAATATAATAAGGAAAGTTAATTATATTAATTAGGAAAAATTAATATAATATTTAGGAAATATCAATAATAATATTAATTTCTTGTTGACAGCTTACAGGAACTGCACAAAGGGGACTTTGCAGCTGAAAGCATTATCAAAGAATATTTAATAAACATAAACATGAATAAACATTCATGTAGCGATCCACGTAGTGTACTAACTAACATTTAATACACTAATATATTGCCCCATTTTATTAGATTTAATGTATCGTATTTTTTAAGGGGTCACTATAAGGTTTTTTTTTCTCCTTTCCTTTTTTCTCTTGTTAGCATCGCCAATAATAACTTTATCAGTCTGTATATTTTTACATACCTGTCCAGTCCTCAAAGTGACCTTTTACGCTGGCCTTTTAAATGAATCTACTAAAAAGTCCCTGGCTATTTGGACTTTATATCCATTTACTCTCGTGAGCTCTTTAGCATTTAATAAGATCCTCCGCAGGCAACCACTCTTAATCAAATAATGTTTTGTGCATTTTCAGCTCTTTTTGCTTTTTATAAATGAAAGTGATGGCATTTTAATAGGTGGGTGTGTGCAGACACGAGGAGACAATCGCCTCTCATTGAGTGCAGGGGGACAGGCTGGAGACAACGTGAGTTATTACTCCTCCCCACCCTCTGCGAAAACACTCCCTTAAATTCACGGGTTGGTGCGGGAGGCCCTGTGGAGAGCCTATGCGGGCTAAGCGCTCCGCTCGCACACACTTGCCGCCGTTGCCACATGATGGATATGCAATGATCACTTAAAACCACAGTGATGATAAACTAATGAATCAAGATCTGCATTAATCAACGAGTGGCCATTACAGAGAGATGAATGGAAAAGCAAAAAGTTCCCTCTCTAATGATGAAGTGCTAACTGTTTAATAGCGGACAAGGCGAGTGAAGGAAATTACACACAAGGGATTCATGCATCATTTTAGAAGATATTAATATTTCACCCCCTCTCTTTCCTGACCTCCCCCCATCTCCCGACTTTACACTCTGCTGCCGTTAACAGGCGTAATCAAAATTCATTACCAGCCAAACCGGCCTGATTAAACATAACAGAGTCGCTTCACAGGCAGACACTGCGCTCAAACTCCCCTCACCCCCGTCCTCAATCTATCCAGGCCCTCAGAAACCAGAGTGGACAAGACCTCTTTGAGAAATGGGCTATTATCGCCATTAAGCAAACATATTAAATGCTCATCAGATTCAAGTGGGAGCCACAGAGATACTGAAGTGCTAAAGGATACATATCAACCTATTTATCATTGTCAGGGGCGGGAGATAATGTGTATTCATGCATTTATATTAATTAATTAATTTGTTTGTTTTGACCCAGGAGCTTTTGTAATTCCTGGAGAGAACTATTCATTAGCATTCCTGTTCATCTCAATGGCAGTTGCTCGGCTGGTGAAATCTGCGATATCTAAGATGTAAATGTCATGTGACTTATTACTATGGCACTGGATTATTATAGTTAGCTAAAAGTAGAACTGGACTAAAGTTAAAACCATTAAAAAAAAAATGCTTGAAACAAAATAAATGTTAACTGAAATAAAGTATAAAAAAGCTTTTAACTTTAACCTAAATTAAATGTTGCCTTGACGTAGTTATATGACTAAAACAAAAGTGAACTAAACATATATACAACACAAGAATGCACAGTTAAGTCCTTCACTAGAGCTCTATGATTTCCACAATGTGCAAAATGCAGAAAGAATCTCGAAATCCTGTCATAAAAATGGAATTTACTCTCTGAGAGTCACTTAATGAGCATTTACCATTTCTTTTGTATATGTCACGTCATATACAAACAGAAACTTAAAGGCCTTCGCAGCAACTCGTCAAAATAAAAGTTTGTTTTAACTCGAAGAAACTGTGACAGAAATGTATTGCTTAATGTAAAGATAGTACTACAATTAATAAAAAATATTATTAAAACACTATTCTTTACGGAATATTCACCAGAAAAATTATTTACCAGAATTTATTTAACAGAAAAATATAAATACACAACACATTTCTGAAAAAAAGGAATAAAACTTACTACAAACTTAATTAGAGATGCTATTGAAATTTAATGAAACCATTAAAATATAAAATCAAGAAAAGTGAATTTGAGAAAGAAAAAAAGTATTTCATAGGGCCTTACATTTTTAATTTTTGTTAAACAATTAATAAATTGCTGTTAAACTGTGTAAGTTTCATGTTTTTAATTATGTTTTTTTTAGTTAACTATTAAAACACAGCCTAGAAAAATTAAAAGAGAGAAATATGAAATGATTAAAAAAAAAAAAAACAGAATTTGGAAAAAAATAAAATGGATTTAATAGGGATGTACTTCACTAGGCAACTATCATAAAGTTATGACTTGAAATTCAACTGGCATTGAAAATTATAGAGCCCTCCAAAAAAAACTGTTACTGTCACTGTTAAATTGACTACTGTAATATAATACATTTTATTTTATTAAAAAAATATATATATTGTATATATTTTATATATACATTGCATATATTTAAATAAATAAATACTTCAACTTTATTATAATAATTTTCATCATAAAAATTGTCAGAACACACAGTGAAAACATTTATTTTGCTTCAACAAATTAGTAGGATTAATAGTTAATTAACTTAACTAATAGTCAAATTATTTAGGGCAAAAGAGTTTTGTCAGAATAAATTAGCAATCAATATGCAGTCTGCAAAAAAAAAAAAAAAAATGTTTGCTGTTTTATCAGAACACCAATTTTGAATGCCAGTCAATTTAGAAATATGCTTTTTGTGTTCAGAAGATGTAATTTTGACATCTACCAGCAAGGGCTAATTGGGCCATGCTAAGTTCAGCCTTTATACATATATATATATATATATACACACACACACAATATTCAATAGGTCAGCTTGATTCTTTTCAGATTAAATGTAGTCATATAAAATACAGAACAGATATCTGCAGATATATACAGTAAATTGTGTTGTTGTACTGTATATGGCAGCGTTGTCAGTTTCGCAGTAGGTAGCGGGCTGGCAGGCCCGCAGGAAGTAGAATTGTGAGCGTTTAAAAGCAGGTACGGAGGGGAGTAACAGGAGAGGGATGCTGTGACCTCTCTAAAAGCTGGTCCAATCGCTTTCTCATCATATCAGCATTTCAAAACACTGTTGCCTGCCCCGGCTGCTCTTTTCTTCAGCTCGTGCTCCATCTCTGTTTACTTTTCTCTCCTTCGTTCTCTATCTCTCCTTCCCTTTTTCGCCTATGTGTGTGCACATACGTGTAGCCTTCTGTGAGAGGATGTGAGGAGAACTGAAAGGATATTATATTTTATTGTATCTGTCATTTTCCTTCTATCTACCATATGACTTCTTAATCCATCTGAATGCATAGAAGATAATGTTTTGGGCGAAATAACATAAGAGGGAAGATAGACTCCCAAGGACCAATATCTTTATTGCTTGGAGGATAAACGGATTATGTCAGCCGTTTTCTACCGCTGACAGCTTTTCTTATTAACCGATTTTATTTTTAATCTGCCGAGGAAGAAATGCGGTTTTATGTCACAATAAAACGCTGGTCACATCTAATGCTGCCCTCAAACAAACAGATTTCTCAAAGCCTTGCTGGAAAATTTGAAATAACTTTAAAGAGGGGTTTTTGCTGGAGAAAGCGGGCAGAAATTCTTTATCCACAAGCTTGTTCAACTGAGAAGTCAAAGATTTGTGAAGTTAATGTTGTGTTTTTTTTTTAGCGAGCAGTGTAATACAGTGTAACCGTTTGTTCGTTTTGTTGATCGCGTGGCTTCAGAATATCTCCATCACTGCCGAACGAACGTGAGGTTAATCATAATAATATAAAATGATCAGAATCAAATTTAGATAGTTAAACCAGATCTGTCATTAAATGACTTATTTATCGTCCTTCAGCGTGTGTTTGGTGTACAGTAGATGGTTACGAGAGTGCATATGCTATGTCATATGAGATTATGTGCATGTGTGTGCGCTCAGGAGATGCCAGGGATCATCTCAAATGAAACCATTTGGGCAGATTTATATGAAATGGTGTTGGATATATGCGCAGGGAGTGCTATCATTAACCCCAGGGCTTTCCCCTTCTGCTCTCCTCTCTCATTTCATGCTCCTGATCTGAGGGTGTGAATTAGCCATCACCTCCGGCAAGCCAACTCAGTTACCGGCTGGACAACATGAAAGAAATACACAGAGCTGCATAAAGAATCCTCTCAAAGCCTCCTCCCTTCCTCCACCTCCCTCTTCTCCCCCTCTCTCCTTAGTAACGTAGAGGGGGAGACCTGTGTCGGGCCCACTGCGTCTACGCGGACTCACCTTGGCCTGGGCCAGCTGCAGCTGTGTTGTGAATAGTGTGATTTACATGGCTCTTTTAGAGCCCAGGAGTCAGCAGACGCTATTGTCCTTCAGCGCTCGGCAAGTGGCGAAAGAAAAATGAACTTTGTGATATCTCATATTTGAATGTGACACATAACCGTGAGTGTCTAACTTGAGGCTGGAGCACAAATGCATAAATCTTTTGTTGGTAACTCTTTGTTTTAGACGGTCAACTGATACTTCGGATATGAAATGTTTCCTATGATATTTCTGGCTTTATAGTACCTCATATTTAAAATTTACATAATCTAAGGTTTGTGTATGCAGTGGTATGATTTCCAACATTTACCATTATCCTACATTTTCATGCCATATGAATCTTATCGGGATGAGTCTAAATAGTCCCCTGACTGATCTGTGGGTCTCCCGGTTCCAATGAGTCCCACTTTTAATCATTTAAAATCGTAAAATCTGTTGATAAATCTGACAAATCTTGTCTGAATTTTATCATAACATTTCTGTAATTTAGTAATCTTTTGAATTAAGGCCATCTGTTTCTATTGCAAAAGAGTGCTGAGTGTTCTCTATTCAATGTAGAGCTGCAAAACGATTAGTCACGATTAATCGATTCAAAATAAAAGTGTGTACTGTGTATATTTCTTATGTATATATAAATACACACATGTATATGTATATATTTTTAAAATATTTGTATGTATTGTATGTATTTGTATGTAAACACTTGTATAATTTATATTAAAAAATAAATATACACAGTACACACATATAGTATGTAACCATAAAATTATTTGAATCGATTAATCGCGACTAATCGTTTTGCAGTTCTAATTCAGTGCCTGATTAAAAATCCTACAAAGTCGTTTTGATGTATGTGTTGTCTGTTATTACTTTGTTTTTTTGTATAACTATGCTATGACCTTTACGACCTTTTCTTATAATTTCTTCTAAATCATACATCATATGTTACATGTAGTTTTACATAATTAAACTACAGATTATTTTCATTGTTTTTCTTAAATTAGCTTAGATTTTGCAAGCTAACAGCTCAGAGTGCTATCTTAGCATTATTGCACAACATAGCAGGCTAGCCTTAATCTGTATTACTAGACAAATCACATACATCTACATCTTTTGAAAATAACCATGGTTTTATTATAGTAAAAGTGTAGTAACCAATTTGTATAACCAAAGTTTTATGACAAATACCATGATTAAACTATGGCTAGTGTAGTAAAACCATGGTTAATTTGTGGTTACCATGGTTTAACTATAGTAACCATGCTTTTTTTTTTGTTTTATTTGTGGATAATTAACCCATGGTTAATTATCGTAAGGGATAATTATAGCAATCCTTACAGCTTTTCATTATAAGCATTAGCAACAGCTAACACAGACTCTCAGATGGACTGAATTGTTTATGACGCCATCAGTTTATTAAACAGTTTTTTATTTTCGTAATTTATTGGATAAATGAAGTAGAACTGGAATTGACCCTTCACTGGGAGTTTGATTGACAGGTGAACTGACCAATCATAACGCAGAATCTGCCATTTTGTCCAACAAACAAACCAGACAGGAAAGTAGATTTACATAAGTGGACTTGAAACTTGAAAAATGGTGCGTATAAACGTCTTTTCACAGATTCCTTCTGATGTTAATTCATGTTTATTTTGTGCTGCAACTAGTAAACAGGAATAGACGATCAGTTCACGTACTGCTTTAACTAAGGTGCTAAAGCGATCTGTCATGACACATTAAAGAGAAACAAATCGGTATTTATTGTTTGAATTTCTTTAAAAAATGACAAAGTTTGAAAACTGAGACTTTGTTTCATACCAAAAGTAAACAGCTCTGTCTTGTATGCCAGCACGTTGTCCGTTTCCTCTTTGCTCTGTGATTTGCTCTGGACGTAACAACAGTAACTAAGGGGGGCAGGAATTTGTAAAGGGTTAGTCATATTAACCATGTCACTGACAAACAGGAAATTGTTGCATCTTCACAACACTTTGACACTAGGCCCTGTATTCACTACTAGCCGCTATGTTTTATTTTATATTTTGTTTATGGTCTTTTTCGCTTTAATGTATAGGACAGTAGAAGGACAAATTGAGTTGTGACATGACACTGGATTCAAACCGCTTAGAGAATATACAATAACAGCTTGTCAAGTATCCGTAAGGTCTGTGCCCATTCCACTCTCAGTGAGTATTACAAGGTTACTCAATATATTAGAGGATGGTGTTATTGTATGCTGCTGACAGGATCACACACACAAACACATCCAATATGGAAAATAACTTTGTGTTGTGACCGAGTGAGATGATCTTCATTGGATGAGCAGGCTGTGCAGCAGTCGGTGATGGACATTTGCGTCTGTCCTAATGTTATTATGGCCAGTAGAGTCCACACTTTCACCTTACAGTCATATTACACTATATTACTCTCAGCTCACTATGCGAATGAAGATTTTTTATTCACATGATTGATGCAAACAATTCATTAAGTAGTTATAGATTTTTTTTTCTTACATCATTGATTTTAGGACCCAGAAATGCATTACATTTGCTTTTGACAGGCATGCAAAGAAGATTGCTCGCATATGTTTCCATTATGCATACGTTATTGTCAATATTTCATCGTTTTATTCATACGGGGTGTTAAAGACACTCAAATGGCAAACAGCGTGTTTATATGCGCTGATGTTGATACGCAAAGCATGTAGTGAGATGTCTTTGTCAGGATTACTGGGGAATGTATAGCTTTCGCTCTATCTAAGGCTGCCATCCCTCTGTGTATCACAACCCAACTTTCAGCTGTTTGCATCTAATTTGTGTTTTTAATTGCAGAAGTTTGATTAAACCCAGCCCCAAGTGTTAAATGGCATTAGGCACAGCCATATGTTTTGGTGGCAAATATGCAGATATCCATTTTCATTTTCTTTTTCTCGTTGGAGGCAGTCGTTGCTTCCTTTTGCGTGTGAAGTGGCGACGATTGCATCTGCCCTAACCTAACTTAATGTTTCCTGAGTTGTGCTCGCTCTCTCTCTGTGACCTTTAATCTAAGACGTACAGAGCGCTCCCAACTATCATGGTTGTCAGTTTGGAAATTGTAATCTCCTCTGAAAAGTCTTTGCGAGTGGAGCTGGATTACTCCGAGATAATTAATCATATTCAGTCGCATGAAAACAAATTTTGTTTACATGTTTAGGATTACGCGCAATGAGGGGAAATGAGTAAAATTCTGCAAGGAGCTCTGTAAGCAAGGTAAAGCGTTTAGCCGCAAAGGATGATCGCACAGGCAGAAATGTTGAAGGAAAATAAAATTCTAAATGGCTCATTGAAGGCGCCTCAGGGTTCGAGACGCACTTTCTTCCGAAAAACCTGGGCAGTGAACCAGGTGAGCTGCCTTTGACTGAAATGAAAAATATGAAGAATCTTTTTTTATTCTTTTCACATTCATGCCGGACTTCTCCATGGGCCCTCTTTTAATTTCGCAAAATCCAGCTCTGGTTCTGTTTTTTCTCATTGAAAAGAACACATTCTTCTGAAAAAGAAGAGGGAAAAACCAGTTCCTTTTTCAATTACCCCCATCTACTTCACCTTCTCCCTCCTCCCCAGATCTGCCTCCCTCGGAGAAAGAAAGCAGCCGGAGGTGGGGGCCTTTTCACTGGCGTGGCCCCCCCCTCCCTCTCTAATTCGTCCAGGCCTCCACTTTTATGCATGAAACACAGAAGTAGATTGAAAGCATTCAGTGGCCATTCAGACGCTGAAGAAAAGAGATCCTCTGAGCTTTATTAGATATGAAGATCTACAATAAAAATCAATTTCTGGCCTCTTTATGCAGTTTAAATGACAAAGCTTCCACCCATTCAGCCGGCATTGTGTGGCAGAAAGTAATTCTGCAGCAGTGGGCGAGACAAGAGCCCTGTATACTTTCTGACCCGATTGCAGATTCTAATATGATACAGACCTACTGAGATAATGGCAGGCACTTAATATCATCTGTGGAGAGGAAGAAAAAGTTATCTGATATCTTTTGGGGGGTTAAACACTTTCATGGTCAGAATATTAAGTAGACGAAGACGGACGAGGATTTCTCTGAACGTGGTCCACCTGTATCCCGGAAAAACAGCTGAAAATGGAGAACTTTTGACTGAGTGTTCAGGCTACTATCTTTTCTTTCCTTCATGTCTGTGGTGCAAGAGAAGATATTGTACATAGTTGCTTGTCTCTCTTTATTTATTAGTTTAATAACACAAATTTGACATTTGGTTTGATTTTCCATCATCTAAATAGTCTGTAATCTTTATAATCCATCAAATTAAACAAACAATTCACTTTAGAGAAATGCATTTTAACGCTTTTAGTTAAAATGTTTGGTAGGTGGCAAGTCAAGCAGGCTACAACATTTATAGTTGAGGTCAAAAGTTTACATCCCCCTTTCAGAACCATTAAAAATGTTAAATATTTTACCAAAATATAAGGGATCATACAAAATTCATGTTATTGTTTATTTAGTACTGACATGAATAAGCTAATACACATAAAAATTGTTTACGTATGGTTTACATTAACTAGAAAATAATAGTTAAGTTTATAAAAATGACCCGATTCAAAAGTTTACGTATGCTTGGTTCTTAATACTGTGTTCTTACCTGAAGGACAACTGAGGGCCTCATATGTAACTATTACAGAAAGTTTAAACTCTCACTTATGTTCCAGAAGGAAAAACGATACGGGTAAATGTAACTTATTTTGTTTTCTGGAAAACATGTACTAGTCTCCTGTAGCCTCTGAAGGGTAGTACTAAATTAAAAAAATGAAGGAAAAAAAAAAGATATTTAGGCAAAATAAGAAAATGTACACATCTTAATACTGTTCAAAAGTTTGCACACCTGGCTCTTTATGGCATCGTTTTTCCTTCTGGAGCATCAGTGAGTGATTGAAACTTCTGTAATAGTTACATATGAGTATAATTATGATGGATCTCAAAATTATACAGTCATTGTTGGAAAGGGTTCAAATACACAAAAATGCTGGGAAACCAAAAAATTTGTGGGACCTGAAGGATTTTTTTGAAGAACAGCAGGCAGTTTAACTGTTCAGGACAAACAAGAGACTCATGAGCAACTATCACTAAACAAAAAAACACAGCTGTGGATCATTCAGGTAACAAGGTAATTTTTAAATAATTCATAAATTCAACTATTATTTTCTCTTGTGGACTAGATGTAAACTTTTCTATGTGAAATATCTTATTCAGGTCAGTAAATAAACAACAACATGCATTTTAAATGATCCCTCTTATTTTGGTAAAATAATTAACATTTTTAATTATTCTGAAAGGAGGATGTAAACTTTTGACCTCAACTGTAGCTAGTGATTTCCTTCAAAATGTGTTACATTCCAATTGCATGATAGTGTCCTGCGAGCTAGACTTGACAGGATATTTGGCCACCTTAAGTGGGATTCCAAATCATACGTACATCCTGTCCGAAGGGAAATTTACACAGTTATTCAGTTCAGTTTACTTTACTTACACCTGCAATTTACTGGTATGGTTTAAAATGGTTGTTTATTTAAAATCGTGAAATGCAACCTTTACAATGGCTTTTCCTAGTAGAAAAGTTTCATACTAAGTATAGTTCAAATCCTATTAACACAGGGCCGATTTACTTACAATTTAGCAGATTTTATACCAGTTTAGTATACCAAAAGTACAATTGCAAGGCATTTTTATTAAGTACACAAATATGTAAAAGTATTTGTAGTGTACTTATACTATATTTAGTTTTATTTAAAGCACATACTGCAATTACAGTATGTTCACAAAATGCAGCTGAAACATATGCTTGGAATAAATCATTATAACTTTATATGTTGGCATTGTCAGTAAATAGTTATCATATTTAATGTGCTTGCTGTGAAAAGACCTTTAGTTTAAATGTAAGTTTATTTGGCTAAAAAACATACTAGTAATTTTTTCAGAGTACGGCAAATTGTATTCATTTCAATTATAAAAATATTGGTTGTACCTCATTTTGATAGTCGCTTTTGAACATTCTGTTGACTATAAGAAATGTTTCACATACATGTCTACTAACTCTCATTAGAGTATTAGTAGACTGGTAGGGTTAAGGTTAGAATAAGTTGACACGTACTTGCAAAGTTACTCGTAGTCACTAGAATGTCTGTTGGGAGACCATCAAAATAAAGAGTTACGTATTAAGCAGAGTCTACCAATACTCAAATGAGAGTTAGTAGACATGTATGTGCAACATTGCTTACAGTCAACAGAATGTGTTAAAGGAACATCAAAATAAAGTGTTACCAAAATAGTAAATATTCAAGTATGCACTTATATACAGTACATTATAAGTAACTGTTGCTTTAAAGTGTCAAACATTTGCTAAACTTGCTTGTTGATATATGTTTACAACCTGACTTGTGTTGGCAGAGCACTTTGTGACAGCTACAAACTCACTGGGACACACAGGTTGTTAGCTTAGCCTGACATAGACCATGTGGTTGGAGAAGGAAAAAAAAAACTCTTCCTGAACAAGCCTAGCAGTGCTTATCTGTTTTAAGAGCCCAGCTGTGCTAATAGCATAATTCAATAGAGGAGGAGCAGTCTACTTCACAGTGCCACAAAGGTAATCTGATTGAGTTTAACAGGAAATTAAAGGCAAGACTGGGCTCATGTTAGTGTTAGGCACATCCAGAATAGGGTTTCAGCTGCCTGATAGATAAGCACTTAAGACACGCTGTAAAAGTATATGATGCCTTTTCTCTCGCAATAAAAGTATCTGGGAGTACTAAACATTTTCCTCCTTTTCAGCCTTTTCATTACTCAAACGCCGATAGGCGCAAAAGCCTTGCCTCAAGCCATTATTCAAAGTTTCTATGACGTGTCCTTTCACACCAGCTGCTTTTTTTTACCGGGAACTACAAGTTAATTGTTGCTCTACAGCAGCAGATTAACCGAAGCGTTTGTCACGTTATTTTTCTGAGCGGCAAGATAAACGATCGGAGGTGTTCTAATGAAAAAGGACTTTGGCGGCCCGCGTGTCCGTCTGCGACGCAGACATGCCGATGAATTGGCATTGCGAATCCCATCTCCAAGGGCAGAGGAATAAATATCAGTTCCAGACTTCTTTCCTCCACGTCAGCGCAGCCGCTACAGTCAAGCGATTGTTTTATTTTAAAGTGTTGACTGCAAGACAAGCTCTTATTTTAAATTAAACTTTCAAGGTCTCTGAGTCATTTATTTTTGTCAAAAGAGCGCCAGAATGAAATTCCGGGTAACAATAATAAATCCTCGGCGGACATAAATAAGTGACAATAACTTCTCTCTGTGTCCTACCGCGACGCTCGCTGTTTGTTTGTTCGTGCGGCAGCATGAGGAAAATCCAAGACATCCAGATTCCTTTTCAAAGACTTAAGACGTGGAACAAATTCCGCTTGAAAGGGTTTGTGTCTTAGTTCCTTTGTCTTGGAATCTGCCGTCCTCAGGTAGGTGTGACTTAGATACATGTCCTCAGGGAAATGGCTTCTCTTCTGGCAGCTGCTGACCGCTCGGCTGTGACCGCCGGGGCTTGATTGAAAGATAAATAAACCAAGGTGTCCCGGTGGCTTGAGCTAAAGTGAAGAACTGTAGCGTACTGGCTTTGCCAAAGACGTCTTGCAATGCCCTGGAGAACACAGCACTGCATTGACTGAAAACAAAGATGCTATTAGCTAGCTTAGGCACTATCTTCTCTCCACACTACACCTCCCATGACACCGCACACTCCAGTCAGGCCTGCATTTTTACGCTTTTATATATTTATTTATTTTTGTTGCGTTCCCTTTTTCTGCTTTTTCTAAGAAAAACACATCCTTAAAGGGATTATGTTGTTCTGTAGAAGTTAAATAATTATCAATGCTTATTCCCTTCTGATTAGCCGTGCACTCTCTTTTGCTCAAACGTAAACCGCATTATTAAACTGCATTTTTGGAAATAGAAAGGCTCGTTGGATTTCATCCAGCAGATAATGCTTTTCAAACAGGATAATAAAAAAGGTGACTGTTCATCTCAGTGTTCGCTTACCTAACTGAGTTAAAGGGATAGTTCACACAGAATTGTTTTTTTGTTGTCATGTCTTTCCAAACCTGTACAGCTTTGAAAATAACGAATGACAACTGAAACTGTCAAACTCCAAAATGTCAAAATAGCACCATTAAAGTATCATAAAAGTAGTACATATGACTTTATTGCTGTACTCCAAGCCTTCTAAAGCATTGTGATATAGCTTTGTGTGAGGAACAGACCGAAATACAAAAATGTAAGATAAGGTTCTGGCAGAAACTTAACCAGTATCTTTTCTTTTAAAGAGTTAGTTCACCCAGAAATTAAAATTCTGTCATTAATTACTCACCCTTATGTCACTCCAAACTCGTAAGACCTTTGTTCATCTTTTGCAGCACAAATTAAGATTTTTTTGATGAAATCCAAAAGTTTTCTGACCCTGCATCTGAACTACCACATTCAAGGCCCAGAAAGATAGTAAGGACTTAGAAATAGTCCATATGACATCAGTAGTTCAGCCTTAATTTTATGACGCTTTGAGAGTATTTTTTGTGCGCAAAGAAAACAAAAATAACTATGGTAACACTTTAGTATAGGGAACAGTTCTCACTATTAACTAGTTGCTTATATTGGCTATTTATATAGTTGCTTATATAATATATTGGCTATTTATTAGTACTTATAAAATACTAAAATTTGCCAAATTCCCAAAAACCCAAACATGACCTCACATAGCCGCTTTGTAACAATCTATATTGTATAAAGTGCTATTTAAATAAAGGTGATCTGTAGGAATATGTGCATAAAATACCATCTGTGTTTGCTACTGTCCACCATGTTATCTTTACTGGGTAACACAGTTGACGGTAACTTAGTTGACATTTTTAGTGTTTTGGGCCTATATTTAACATGGTAGTCTAGAGCTACTCAGCATATGGTATGTTTAGAAATATATTTTCATAAACAAAACATAAGTTTTGGTTAAATTGTCCTGTTTAAATTTGCAGCAATAATACTTGGGTAACACTGTTGACAGTCAAATAATCCACTCTTGACACAGGTTTGCTAGTTTAACCAGTATTAGGGGAAAGAGAGAGAACATAACTTCTAGTGTTTCATCCATGTGCTTCTAGAGAAAATATCATCATACTGTGCAAATTATGCGAGAATGGGACAAACCATTCCTTTTTAAAGGGGTGGGTTTTTCCACTGGGTAACTTAGTTGACTTTTCGGACACAAATAAAAAAAGTTATATCACAATAAACACTTATTATTTATGAGGTGCACACCCAAATGTCTTGATAACCTAATCTAACTGAAGGCAAAACTATGAAATTAATTTATATTTGAGGTCATTTCCATGCTTAAATGCAGAGTAGAATGAACAACTTTACAAAATCGTACAGCTGAATACCAGGGTTATATGTGCAAAAGACAGAACAAAAGATATGGCTTTTTCAACATAATATAAAATATAATTGTGTACTAGAAAATTAAGCATCAGGGCTTTATATTGATGAAAATATATTAAAAATATACTTCACGGACATGAAATGTACCCATAATTACAGAATGACCCACACATTCTGCATGACCATATTCTACATCCATAATCACCTAAACTTAACAACTGCTAGTTGCTTATTGAGGCAAAAGTCATAGTTAATGGTTTGTTAATAGCAAGAAGCGGACCTTAAAATAAAGTGTGACCATAACTACTTCTGTGTTAGTCTTCGACACGCATTCACAAGAGTACCAAGATGCATGCATGTGGTGCTGCTGATGCATGATTTAATTTTAATTCATAATATTAAGGTTGAACCACTGATGTCACATGGACTATGTAACCAATGTCCTTACTACCTTTCTTAGCGTTTGATGTGGTAGTACTGTTTCTGTCTATGCAGGGTCAGAAAGCTCTAGGGTTTTATAAAAAAATATCTTAATTTGTTTTCCGAAGATGAATGAACAAAATAAGGGTGAGTAATTAATGACAGAATTTTAATTTTGGGTAATAATACAGACATTTTTAAACCCTAAAACACAATACAATGCAAAGCATTAGAAAAAATATGGGTAAAACACTTGCGAAAATTTGTATGAAAACTTTGTATTAACACAGTAATTTATTATGTAATTATTCGTGAAATTATTTGCAACTTCTGAGTAAAAAATAGAAATGGCATACTGTATAACATTAAATTAAGTGGTTTTTTTTTTTTGTTTTTTTTTTACTGTGTACATGTTTTTATAACTCTTCTTAGAGTTGTTATTCAATGATAATCTTGACATCTGCCCTATGTGTTCATGTGAGTAGTAGCGATGTCTGATATAAGGATGAGCTCTTTTCAAAGAATTGGTTGATTCAGTTTATACAACAGGTCTGAATGATTTGTTTACAAATCAGATCACTAGTCCAACTTACTGACTTATTGGCCCAGTAGCAACAGTTAACAGCTCATTGGAGGGGAAGATTAAGAGTGGAGAATAGCTTAGAAGACTTGGAATATTGCTCATACAGTGTGGTTGTTTATATATTTTAATGATACTTTTTGGTTGCTTTTGTGACATTTTTGAAGCTTGAAAGTCTGTTCGTCTCCATCTACGATGATTGTGTGAAGAAGTGCAAACAGTACATAGTTCAGAACTTGTCTTTTTGTGTTTCAGGCGAAGTCAGACGGGTTTGGAATGACATAAGGGTGAGTAAATGATGAAAAAATGCTCATTTTTGGTTGAAC